>JABAKD010000008.1:5254774-5431671 GCA_012845835.1 Undaria pinnatifida
CGCTCAAATGTATCACCGGGGGTGTGTTATCTTGTGTGACTTACGGTAGATGTGCCTACTTTCCCTGTCAAGATTTATCCACCCAGTGCTCCGTTCGTTGTCCTTGCGTTCACATTACGGGCAGCTGCACCGACGGGTAAGCTTCTTTTCCACCCTTCACCCCCTCCCCTCACGTCGTAACTCTAACCCCCGCTTCTCCTGTACGCAAACCTACTGCATACGTATCGTAGAGGTGCCCCAATAAGGCGGTATCCCGATATAAGGCGGTATCCCTATATAAGACGGTCAAAATCGCTTGGCACGAGTAAGGAAACGTAATCATAACACGGAACGAATAAGGGGGCTTCCCTCTATAAGGCGGTCGTATTGCCCTCTATAGCACACCTCTCCGCTTTTCTGGGGGACGCCTCCTGTTGTTGTAGTCACAGGCCACCCCCGCCCCCGCCCCCCACCCCCCCTGATATGTGCGGGCTGAAAGAAACCGGCTTTAAGCTACTGCGCGCCAGACTAAGTTTAGGGTTCATGGTCAATAAAGGTTCGAGTAATATGCTACTACATACCAGGTAGACTACAGCAGTATCAAATAATCGCGCGCTTTTTTTTTTCTCTTGTTTGTGTTTTTGAAGCACACATGAAAGAAAAGGAACCACACAAGAAAAAACGACGATGTATGATGTATGAAATCTAAAACATCCGGTATCGTGTATAGTTCTAGTCTGCTACGTACATACATGCATGTTACAAGGTTCTCCCCTTCCTTGTTGTCGGGGTGTGGTTTTCGGCTCCAAAGACAGCTTCAAAAACGGCTTCGAAACCCGGTTCAAAAACGAGCCTCGAGGGCTGTCGCAAGTTGAAAACGGGGCAAATCTCTCTTGAAAAGATGGGGGCAAAAACAAGGCGCCGTTCGAGCAACCTGGCCAACAACCCCGACCAGCCCTACACGAGCTACTAATAATAATAGCGTAGACCATGCTTCGAAGTATATAATTGTTAAGGTATTAGACTAGTGGGGTATTAGTCCGTTTGACCACTTACTTGCAAAAAAAGGTTAACCAATAGACCAATAGCTTAAATATTGTATTATCTATGGAAGGATACTCGATTAACATGGGAACGACATCTACGCTACCATATACTCCGGCACTTCGTATCTTATCGTCAGAGAGAGGGCAATAATATCATATAAATAATACGCGACTCGTTCTGCGGTAGCCCCCCCAACGTTTCTTTAACCCCTTGACAACAAACTGGAAACCCGTTTTGGGGACAAAATTACTTGGATTTAGTATGGGGAGGGGTTCGGGGGCTCTAAAGGGGTTAACGAAATCGCCGGTTTCAAAACCAGCTCCACCGGTCGCATCTATCTCCTGAAAAACGGTGTCCCTTGCCACACCCTCCCCGACGTCATCGATCGATATGCCTTTGAACACAAAGAAATATTGTTGTTGTTGTTGTTGTTCTCACATTAACTCGCATAATCAAGTACGTGGTCACAGGACAGGCTCCAGTCACTCTGGAGCTGAGGAATACCCCAGGGAAAAACACACACACAACCCAAGGTGGTACACGCATATATCACAGCTGATGCAATTCATGCCTCCACCAGAAACATATCAAAGAAATATATACATACCTGCCTGGTAGATACTTGGTTTTCAATGGTATCCTTCCTCATGGCGAGCAGCAATGAAACGTTAAATCGTTGGTTTTGGGGGGGGCTATCGTAAAATAAGTCATCATGTATATATATTATAAAAATTAAAATACACTCCAGCTGTGAGATCGAAGATTTCGTCGAAACTCATCTTTGCAAGCTGTGTGTGATACTCCGATCGCGCGCATTACGAGTTGTGTGTCCTCATTAAGGATATAGGTCGGCGACTCCCCAAGTTACAACTACAAGTGTAGCTATCAGGGTCAACAGGATGATTTTAGTCAGTCTGTGCGCGGAAACTATAAAACCCGTTTCTGAGGGGGACAAAATCTGACAGCTGTGAAGGGAAAGGGGGGCCTGGTTTTGATCAAAAGCGAGCGGGTTTGGAGGGGGGCGGAGGGGGGGGGGGGGGAGGGGCAATTTGTGCATGTAAGCTATAAATCCTTTCGAGGGGATAAATCTGACGGTTTTGGCACCAGTATATTATTGGGGGCGGGGGGGGGGGGGGGGGGGGGGGGGGGGGGGCGGGGCGGGGGGGGGGGGTTGGGCAGGGGGGGGGGGGGGGGCGGGGGGGGGGGCGGGGGGGGCAGCTCAATATGTGCCTGGAAACTATACATTATTTTGAGGGGATAAATGTGACAGTTTTGGAAATAATACATCAGTTTATCATGTATATCCTGGGGTAAGTCGTACAATCAGTGAGTAAAGAGAGGGTGGAGTGTTCGAGGGGGTGGGGTTATATGTTAATGATATGTAATTTACGACGTACAATAATTATTTTTTTTGTAAAATTAATACTGCTGCTGTTTCGTGCGCTCATCACCATGTAACAGTTTAGAAGTACACAGCAGCAGCTGCAGTATTAATGGTAGTACTGCACCCCCGACCAGCCCCAAACGAGCCAATAGCGCTTAGACTATACTCCGAACTATATAATATTGTATTATCTATGGAAGGGTATTCGATTTACATTGGAACGACATCTGCGCTATCATATAGCCGGTCGCCCCGGTGGCGTATCAGGTTATCCTCGAGCCTGGTATAGGTCAGTTTCGTGCGTTTGAATCCCCCCGAGTGCAAACTCGTATAAATTCGTGGGGACTTTTTCTTGCGCACAACTTGACTTGTGGAAAACGTGAGAGCGTGAGTTAGCAACACTCGATGAAAAATCGACGAGCAGTGGGGTTGCTGAACCCTATGCGCGATAAAAAATGAAGGCAAGAACCGGGGGGAAGAAGGGACGACACCTGGGTGACCACGGCTTGTCCAGAAGCTGGAAAGTAGAAGTGTGCCAGAAAAAAAAAGAAAAAAAACGGTATCATATTGTCGGAGGGGCAATAGTATTAGTCTATAATATACCTAGTAAATACTTCGAAGTAATATTTACCTCTTCACAATACTCTAGACTATGTGATATACGTGCTGCTGTTTCGTGCGCTCATCATCATGTAACAGTTTAGAAGTACACAGCAGCTGCAGTATTAGTAGTAGCAGTAGTTCACTGAATTAATTATGCTGTACTGGTGTCGTGCGAGCAACGAACTACTAAGATCAATGGCCAACCACTTGCTCGCCCTGTACGATGCGATTTGGTCGAGCGAGCGAAGAAAGGACTGGAATATTCTCGCGATAAAAATGAAGAGGCACGTACATACCGTAGTCAAGTGGGTGTGGGGTGGGAAGGAGGGAAGAGAGAACCTGCTTGGTTACCCTGGAACTGAGTTACGTCTACAACAAGGAGGGAAGGACAAAGAGAAAGAGAAACAAAAGGTGCGAAGATAACAGAGGGGATGATGAGCAAATCAAAAAATATATGATGTCGTCGTGGTAACAGTCTTTTTCTATTATATTTAGAGCCCCAAAACCCCTCCCTATTCTAACTTCAAGTAAGTTTGCACAAAAAAGGGGGTTTCCAGCAGTGAAGGCGTTAAACCGCACTCACTTCTTCACATACTACTATCAATAGGTATGTATTTATGAAGAAAAAACCATTATTAACGTAAGAATAACCTGAATGAACCTGCCTGCTACGGGCCCTATCTAATCCAGTACTGACTTGTTGTAACCTACCAAACAAATGTAATTATTCGGTAACCAACCACAGACCGAACAACTAGCAGCCGAAAAAAAAAAAAGCGCCGATTCTTACAGCGTCGACCACACCAACCAAGCAGCCCGGGCTGTTGGGGCAGATGGTAGAAGATGGAGTACAGAGTATCCAAACTTCAACGCAAGCGAGGAGATTTGCACGAGAGCTGCGCACTTACTAGATGGTGTTGCTACTTGTTGTACTGTGTGTGTGTGTTCTTCACATTAAACCGTTCTTCTACTCGTCGACATCCAGCACACCCAGTGTCCGTACTGATTCTTCACCCTAGAAAGATCAGCTCTGTGGTCACAAGCTACGACACAGAGATAATGCATCGTAATGCATTCGACAACGCAATGTCATGCCCTAGTACTGGGTACGACAGGCACAACATACATACGTCAGCAACAGAAATACATTGGAAGAGAGAATACGAAATAAACAAAAACAAAAACAAAAACAAAATAATAAGAAAACAAATAAAAACAAAGATAAAAATAAAAAACAAAAATGAAACAAACAAAATGAAGGGGAAATCGAAGGAACAACCCAACCGGAAAGGAGAGCCAAAGCTCGGAAAAGAAACATAATATAATGAAATAAAATAAACTACACGGCGTGCTCAAGCCATACCAAGAAAACGCGGTGTTCGCAAGACCGTACTTAGTTGTTGTGACAATCGTCTCCGCTGACGACGGTCACGCGGTGAACGTTATTGTTCAATCGCTGCCTTCAAGCAGGATCATGCACGATCGGAGTATGATACTATACTATTTTGTTGTTGTTGTTGTTGTTGTTGTTGTTGTTGTTGTTGTTGTTGTTGTTGTTGTTGTTGTTGTTGTTGTTGTTGTTGTTGTTGTTGTTGTTGTTGGTGGTGGTGGTGGTGGTGGTGTTGTGTTGTTGTTGTTGTTCTCACATTAACTTGCATAATGAAGTCCGTGGTCACAGGACAGGCTCCAGTCACTCTGGAGCTGAGGAATACCCCAGAGCAAAACACAAACAACCCAAGGTGGTACACGCATATATCACAGCTGACGCAATTCATACCTCCACCAGAAAAATATTATAGTGAAATCGGGAGTCAGTCTACGATGTGCCAGGTCCATACCGGTGCATACGTCTCATTACTCACGCCTGGAGAAACCGACTATACCGCTTGCCACCCAAGGAAGACTACCACGTATATATTACACGCAGGATCTATCACTACGCAAACGCACGACAGACGCAAGGCAATTGGAGAAAAGAAACGAAGAAAAGAAAAGAAGACAAAGGAAAGGAAAGAAAAGAA
Source organism: Undaria pinnatifida (assembly GCA_012845835.1). Taxonomy (NCBI): domain Eukaryota; class Phaeophyceae; order Laminariales; family Alariaceae; genus Undaria; species Undaria pinnatifida. The sequence goes on from JABAKD010000008.1 coordinate 5,259,809, forward strand.
AGAGAAGAAAGCGAAACAAACAAAAAAACGAAAACGGAAAAGAAAGAAAAGAAAAAGACAAGAAAAGCAAGAAGAGACAAGACAAGAAGAGGAAGCAAGGAAAGGACAAGATAAGAAAAAGAAAAAAAGGAAAAATGTCATACTAGCAGACCCTCGGAACTGACTAAAGACGGCATTGGGCTCGTAGAGGGTATCAAGTGCATCATCAATGGCACTGGAGAGAGAACACAACATGGCGAAGAAGTCAGGGCGGTCTTACGCTATCTTGTGACGGCCATTGGAAGGTCCATAACTTTCAAGACGATGATGGCCAAACCCAGACTTCAGTCTCTTGGGCATGACGCCCCTCCTTCCCCCCGCCCCCCCTGCCCCCCTCCCCCCTCCCCCCCTCCCCTCCCCCCCCCCCCCCCCGCTTCCCCCTCCCCCCGGCCGCTCAAGAGATGCCGACCGTGGATGGCTCTGCCGCAGCCTTTGCGCATCGCTCTGCAGCTTTTGCGTCTCTCCGTTTCATGCCAATTCCGCATGAACAACTCGGCTCCCTCCTCTACTCGCCGAAACCATCTGCCAGCCTTCTGAGCAGCCTTTCCCCATCCTTCGAATTTCATTCCAAAGACCAACATATTCTCCTTCAAGTGATCCATCCAGTCTTTCTCTTGCCCCCCTGAGTAGCCCTTACCCCCAACAAGCTCCCCAAACACCACCCTCTGTGGCAGACGCTCCTCCCCCGTACGTGCTAAGAATCCCGCAAACAATATCCTCCGTTTGTGCACTATCGCCGCTATGCTCTCGGAAGCTGTCTTGGCAAGCGCGTCGGCGTACGATAGGGTGTGGTCGTCGCGTTTCCGTTTCCGCCATCCAAGGCATCGGAGGAGCATGGAACGGTGAACCCGTCGTAGCCTGTCATAGTCAGGCTTCTTCGGGCTCCACGTCATGCAACCGTACAGCAGTGTCTCGACCTCCTCAGCTTTCAGCAACCGCACCTTCAACCGTAAGCGCACACCCGGGCGATCATAGATTTCCATCTTGTACTGCTGGAAGCACGCCCAGGCCCTCTGAAGACTCCCGCGTTATTCCAATGCTAAGGTCTGTCTGCGGTGATGGCCCCGCCAAGTACTGTATATCACACAGAGCTTGCCGTTGAAAAGATGAGCTTCGACGTATAATAAAATTCTCCATCTCACAGGCGGGGTGTAGTTTTAGTAGTTATCTTTTTTCCAAGTTTTCATTGTTAACAAAACCTTACTATCACACCTTTTATTAGACGTTGTATGGTAACTTTGTCAATAAATGTGTCAGTCTATCACGAATACGTCCCAGCAGAAAGAGAGTGCTAGTCTAACAATGTGTTCATGTACGAAGTATATATATGTATGTTCATATGGCATACACAAAAGGAAGGTAGCTGCTGAAATGCCATAACCGCCCCGCCCTTTCCCCTAGCAATGTCCGCCTGGTTGGTGAAAACCCGACGTGCCCCGTCCCGGCATAGTAGGGATGCGAGGGTCTATGGTCATACGACTACGTTCGGCCATGCATGAATAAAAAAAAAAAAAAAAAAAAAAAACGAGTACATTTCCCCCCCCTCCCCCTTTCGGAGCGGGGGGATGTTTCGTTATGTTTCGTTCGAAAAGCGCGGTGATTAGTTTGCCCAATCAGCGCGCAGCTGACACCACTTGAAGTCTTCCAGACCTATCCCCCGCCGGCCATCCCATCATGCCAACAGTAGTAGTAGTAGTAGCAGCAGCAGCAGCAGCAGCAGTAGTAGAAGTAGTAGTAGTAGCAGTAGTAGTAGTAGTAGTAGTAGTAGTAGTAGTAGTAGTAGTAGTAGTAGTAGAAGTAGTAGTAGTAGTAGTAGTAGTAGTAGTAGTAGTAGTAGTAGTAGTAGTAGTAGTAGAAGTAGTAGTAGTAGTAGTAGTAGTAGCAGTAGCAGTAGTAGAAGTAGTAGTAGTAGTAGTAGTAGTAGTAGTAGTAGTAGTAGTAGTAGTAGTAGTAGTAGTAGTAGTAGTAGTAGTAATATAGTAATAGTAGTAGTAGTATCAGTCGTAGTATCAGTCGTAGTAGTCGTAGTAGTAGTAGTAGTAGTAGCAGTAGTAGTAGTAGTAGTAGTAGTAGTAGTAGTAGTAGTAGTAGTAGTAGTAGTAGTAGTAGTAGTAGTAGTAGTAGTAGTAGTAATATAGTAATAGTAGTAGTAGTAGTAGCAGTAGTAGTAGTAGTAGTAGTAGTAGTAGTAGTAGTAGTAGTAGTAGTAATTGTAGTAGTAGTGGTGGTAGTAGTGGTATGTTAGAAGAGAGTGTTATAAGGCTTAGTTTGGGTCAGCTATTGGTTAACCTTTTGCAAGTGGTCAAACGGACTAATACCCCACTTATACCTTAACAAATGGCGTCGTCGACAGACCGTGGGTTTTTGCGTCGTGGGTTCGATCCCCACCATCCACAATAATAAACTTTTCAGATTTTCCCCATGTCGATCTTGAAAAATAATCTCCCCGGTATACCCAGGAAATGAAACAGCTTGGATAATTGACATGTCCGCCCGTATACCCGGCCGACCTAGTATCCCGCCGTTTGACGGGGAGTGGGCGTGTTTTGTCTCCGGGGACGGATGTGGTGCTGGAGGTGGCTAGAATGGCGGTCAACGAGCAGTTTCCGACGCTCATGCCTACGTTGTACCCTGGCTCGAAGGCTACGGACCAACGGCCATATGCCTCGTAAGATGCCATGTGGAAAGCTTTTAGTGACTTGGCGCACAATAAGACACCTGCCGTCAACGGCGAATAACATTTTTCTCTACCAGTTTCTTCAACAGGAACGCGGTCATCCGCCCCGTCGGGGCCCCGGCTCGCCGCTCATGGGCGCGGCCAGGGCCGAGTGCCGTTCCCGTCGCCTTCTCGGCAGACAGGTTCGAGCCATAATCCGATTGTCATGTCGATTACTGATTCCACCGACCCCTGGCTCCACGAAATGTCCAACTGCTGGCCCTTGGAAGAACAACGCTATGCAGAAGTTTTCGCTGTTAGTGCCTCGTTTAAGACCGACGACCCTCCCCTCTGGAGCGGCCTCCTCACGCCCTCCGCCCGCGCCGCGGCTCTCCGAGAAAACAGGGGTCATTGTCTCAACTGTGACGAAGACACTCACTCCTTACGCAACTGTAGGCATCCCTTTATCAACGCCAGCGGCTGTCTAAACCCTGAACTCGGCATTTCTCGGCGATGATGACGTTTTCCGACGGTGGTAAGCACGTGTGGTTAGCTACCGCCGCGACGGAAGGTCTTCTCGCACGCAAACCTACAACAAAAATCGCCGGAATCGTTCAAACCAATCACGAGGGTACCACCAGGGCCAGGGACAGACAAACAGCCACAGAAGTAACCACAACAGCACATACACGCCCGGTCAACATGGTACTGTCCCACCCTCGTCAGCCTCCTGGGCTTTCGCGTCTGCTCCGGGGAAGCGCTTCGGGTCAACCCACAATCCAAGCGGAAACCCCGACGCGCGCCAACCAGGTACTTTTCACGCCGGCAGCTGACAGCGCGACGGCGGTACGGCACACCCTACCCGTACGCCGACGGCACTGTCGGGGACACCTCCTTTGGTTTCGCAAGATGCTCGAGTGCCTGTCGTTCGCCTTGCACGTGGCGCGGCACGAATCATTTCTGTTAAGAGCCCACGGGCTCCTACGCCGCCTGCTGACGATCTTCACGGCGTAGTACCGATCAGCGCTCCCAGCATGCCCCCCCCACAGCCAAGTTACATTTTCTACGAAGGGAGTGGGCGCTCACAGAGACGCCCCCCTCGATCATGGTCCGAGTTCGGCAACGGGAACCCGCGCTACCAGCGCCGTCACCGCCTGCCGTGGTTCCAACTCGGCAATGGGGGCACGCGCCCCTAACGCTGCCCCCCTCAACCATGACACAGGAGCGTGCACCTCGCACGCTTCCCCCAGGCACGCGTCGCGAAGCAAGAAGGCTGCGGCGACGACGCGTTGCCCTCATACTCGAGCGGGTTTGTCTCCACTTCTTCCTGACCGTGACGCGGCGGTTGGTTTGAGGTGTGGGAAGGTCAACCCAAATACACCGAGATCTTTTACGAGAGTCGATCCGGTGTTTCCTCGCGATAGTAGCAGGCGCTCTATCCTTTTTCCCATCAAGGAGAAGCCGACAAGCCTAGCTACCTCGTCTCTCTCCTCCAAGAGGGCTAACAGGAACGAGCTCCCTCGGGCGAAGAATTTAGTTGCCCGAGCCCCGCTCTCGAAGACGCCCACAGGATCTACGGGCCCTGCTCCGTCTTTAGGCACGCTAACCCACGCGCACCAGGCTACGTCTGCCCCAGTGGCACAGGATTGAGACCCGACACTGTGCAACAGGCCAGTGGTGACGCCACGGCCTCCAGCCCGATCAGCTGGACTCTATTCCCGTGAACATACGAAAGAATCGCACCTCTCATCAAGCAGTAACAGCTCCGAGCCCCTACCCCTTCGGGCGCAGTGAGAGCAGTTTCTTGCGATTTAATGCCAAAGAGCGACAAGGCCACGACGCGACCACCGTGGGTTCGGGCTCGCGCCGTGCTCCCGAGGCCGGGCGTTCCCAGACGGGGACGCTGCAGACCCACAGTGCCGGAGACTGGTGTTCCCAAACGGGGACATTACAGGCTCATATGCCCAACACGGCCTCCGACGGGTTGACACCGTCGACTTTTAACCCTTCCCTCGAATACTCCACAGACAAGAGGTAGTGTTGTTCTGGCAACCGCCGTCCTTTTTCTCGCAGTGGTCTCCATCGTCGTTTGTCGTCGACGACGTATCATATTTTTGCGCGGAGCAGTTTATTATGGCCGAAAAGTCTCGGCTTTTTAAAGACCATCGCGCAGTGGAGCCCATCATGTCATCGTCTGACCCCAGCACACACAAACGCATCGGTCGAGGCGTGCGCAACTTTGATGCCGCTGTTTTGGGCAGGGAGAAGCAAAATTCCGTGTTATCTGGCAATTATGCAAAATTTACGCAGAACCCAGCCATGAAACTTCACCTTTTTGAGCACAGGCAACAAACTTTTGGCAGAGGCCAGTCCTCTAGACCCAGTGTGGGGTATAGGTCTCCGGGCGGACGACCCCCGCGCCAAGGATCCACACAAGTGGAGAGGACAAAACTTGATCGGTGAGGCACTCTCTGCCGTTCGCGAAGCAATTCGCGACAGCGAGGCCAGATCGCCACACCCGGCCTTCCCTCGTCGATTCCGCAGCCCCACCGGAAATGCTGGAATCCACGAAATCTCGTCCGCTCAGCAGTCGCGCTTGGGGACCGCGGTCGGCGCTAACCAAGGTCCTCCTTCGGCCTATTTTTCGGGTGCACCCGCCGACCAGAGCCCGGAGGTTTTGACGATAGCTTCTTGCCCTCAGACCGTGCACTGCCAGAAAATAGCCCCTGCCTCGTCGGGGGTACCGTGACGCTGGACGGCGTTTCTTTCACTACCGATATTGCTATACATAACGGAGGGGACGCCATTGCGCCCTACAGATCTACGGCCCTCCTCGACACTGGCTCCCCCCAAATCTCCATTCGACGTGACGTGTTGGATCGTATGCTATCGGTTGGCGCCGCCTCATCGGCGTGCGAGCGGCCCAGCAGCCCTCGCTCTTGGGGTGGTTTTGGCGAATCCGTCCCTTTACGGACCGCGACCCACATCCGTCTGAGCATTCAATTCTTCCCCGAAAAAGAACCGACGTGCTCTCTCGCGGTGTGGGCATGCGTGGTCCCCCCATCGGTCATGCAGCACGCTGTCTTGCTGGGCCGCGACAGCTGGATGCGCTTCAACACCCGTTCCTCCCGCGTCCTGCCCCCTCGTCCCCTCGATAATCGGGTTTTGGGCGAGCTGACGCTGTCCCACCACGCCACAACAGGCGTAGCGGCTTATGCCGTCGACCCCGCAGCATCGAACGGTGCTTTCCACCTTCGCTATGATGGCACTACAGGTGTCACTTTGTCGGACGAGCCCCAACTGCTCGAGGTCAACTTGGTGCGCAGTAACGTCTCTCCTGCGCTCATAGGACACTATTTTGTCGACATACTGCCGCAGCCGGACATTCGTTCGAGGCAGAAACACTTTGCTGCTTCACGGCGTCAGGTACTTCCCTTAATAGGTGTCGCGGACCCCGAGCCAGGCGACCTTGTCGGGGTCGCCGACACCCCACTTTTGCGCATCCCGCTGGGTGCCTTGCAACACCCCACCCAGGCTGCGGGGCCCCACCCTGGTCAGACTTCGGACAGCCAGGTCTTTGTGGTCGTGAGCTCGACTGACGCGGAGGGGATAGCTCCCGCCGTGCCACCGCCCTCGCCGACGCTTATGGGACGTTTGAACCCAACCCAGCGTTCTGCGTTTCTACGCGTCTGGGCCCGACTCCACCCCCAAACCTGCGGGAGATCGCGTTCGACTTACACGACCCTGGTTGGGACCCCTCGACCATTGAGCAACTGGGGGATGTGCTCTGCAACTTTCCTGACGTGATCTCCACCTCGAAGACGGATTTTGGGTCCTGCTCCCTGATGCCCTTCGAAATCTCGGTTCCGGAGGGCAGCGCTCCGTTCACTTCACGGCCCCATCGCATAAACCCTATACTGGCCAAAGAAGTGGACGCGACCCTTAACCAGTACCTCACGGCTGGGTTGATTCATCGCTCGACCTAACTAAGCCTTATACCAAGTAGGCATACCGGTAATAAAGCATTAGTAGGACTCATCCCGCGCTCGGCAGGGGTGCAGTGTGCAGGTACGGCGGCCTTGAAAGGCCTGCAATTCTCTGATTTGATAGGTAATTGGCCGTTTTGGTATGATAGGTTGGCGCTTTCTATTCGGGATATGAGTCGTTCTACGGTAGCCCCCCCAACTTTTCTTTAACGAAGTCGCCGGTTTTGAAACCGGCTCCCGGTCGAATCTCCTTAAATACGGTGCTCCTTGCCACCTCAATGTCATCGTTCGATAGTAGTAGTAGTCCTTTGCAACCGAAGGAATACATGAAGATATTTTCTTCATGGCATCATTCCTCGTGTTGAGCAGCCATGAAACGTCTGTTGAAGAAAATTGCTGGTTTGGGGGGGGCTATCGTAGTAAGAATCAAATAGCCAGGAAATGAAACCGAGGCATGCGCCTCGGCTCTCAGTTGCTGATATCCTGGGCTCTATGGAAATAATTAAAGCTGCTTCTCTATTCTACGGCTAAGAAAGTGAGTACTCACCGAGGACCTGCTCAATAGGCAGACTTGCACGGGACACTCTGTGTCCCCACCTCAATAACTTGAGAGAGTTTTTTTGCAGACGCGTTCCACGATAGAGGTATACCTTTTTTTGGCGAAATCACTTTCTGAATGACGAGGCTCCTTAATTAACCCAAAATCGTCGGAACTACGCCATTTATTTGTTAACAATTTCTCGTTGTATCCCTAGGCCATGGGACTTTTCATGCGCGGTAAAGCAGGTTTGTTTTTTTGTCCTAGGCCATAGTACGTTTCATCCGCGATAAAGCAGGTTTCTTTTTTTGTCCCAAGTCAGTTTTTGGGTCAAGAAGGACACGTCTTAAAGCTCCGAAAGTAAGGAACCTTTTTAGGAAGAAAAAATGGGGCACGTAGCAGGTTTATTGCTAAAAAAAAAACTGGGCTCCTCCTAACACGAGGGGGAGGAGGAGGAGCTGAATGAATCTCTCACCATCACCATCACCATCACCATCACCATCACCATCACCATCATCATCACCATGACCATCATCATCACCATCACCATCACCATCACCATCACCATCACCATCACCATCACCATTACCATCACCATCACCATCACCATCACCATCACCATGACCATGACCATGACCATGACCATGACCATGACCATGACCATGACCATGACCATGACCATCACCATCACCATCACCATCACCACCACCATCACCCGAAACATTTCGCCTTCGATTACATTCCGTTCGCGCAACCCAACCACCAGTGTTCTTCTATGCGCTATCTATGTTATTGTCATCATATTATCGTACATATTAATAATAGGCGACTGTCCTTAAAAAACATGTTGTTGTTATTATCGTAATATTTTCGTTCCATCACCGATAGTTCCGCACTTGAGGAGGTCAATCGCTCAACCAATCAGAACGTCAGATTGCCCAATCGCCCAATGAGAACGTCAGAAACGCTTTGGCCGAAACAGTGGCACCCATGCCGCTCTATAGAGGGATGATTCATAAAAACGCCTACCCGGTAATCCATACGGGGATGGGTTGGCTGAACTCCATGGCCAGATGTTGGTTGGTTGGCAGAGTAAAAGCCGACGAACTGCACGGCACGTCGAGCCAGAAACAAACCTGGCAACGAACGCGCCGCCAGCCAGCAAGCCAGATGGACGAACAGGCAGAGCAAGGGTTCAAAAAAAAAAACGGATAAAAACTAATAGACTAATCACGCAACCAACGATGACTGCGATAATACTACCTGGCCACAACCACATCCAATGAACTACTCGGCGACCTTACTATTAGTGTAGTCCTGCATATGGGCACGCATGCTACTATTACTAGTATACTTTAATTAATAGTATGCTAATAGCTGTACGGAATATATAGACACTAAAGGTACGGGACTGTAGCACCATGCCCTCTTTTTCACTACTACTGTCAGTGACTGTACCTCGCTGGAAAGAAGACTTTATTTTACGTGATTTGTTTTGGCGCAGCATGTCGTGGTTGACTGAGCGCAGCGCACAGCTAAGTAAACATGTCATGGTTGTTAGCGAACCGTTCCATGGCGGTGTCATATCGAAAAAAAAAAGAAGTCATCAGCACTACTACTACTATAGCTAGCACTTCTACTACTATAGCTAGCACTACTAGCACTACTACTACTATAGCTAGCACTACTACTATAGCTAGCACTACTACTATAGCTAGCACTACTACTATTAATATAGCTAGCACTACTACTACTATAGCTAGCACTACTACTATAGCTAGCACTACTACTACTATAGCTACTATAGCTACTATAGCTACTATAGCTTGCCAACGCAAAGGAACAGCGGGGTCACGCCCGCGAGTGACCCCGAGACACTGCATATATAACGGTCCCAAAAATCACCCCCCCCTCCCTACCATAAAGCGCCCAAATCAGATAGATAGATAGATAGATAGATAGATAGGTAAATAGGTAGGTAGGTACGTACCTGGTAGGTAGGTAGGTAGGTAGGTAGATAGGTAGGTAGGTGGGTAGGTAGGTAGGTAGGTAGGTAGGTAGGTAGGTAGGTAGGTAAGTAGGTAGGTAGGTAAGTAGGTAGGTAGGTAAGTAGGTAGGTAGGTAGGTAGGTAGATAGGTAGGTAGGTAGGTAGGTAGGTAGATAGGTAGGTAGGTAGGTAGGTAGGTAGGTAGGTAGGTAGGTAGGTAGGTAAGTAGGTAGGTAGGTAAGTCGGTAGGTAGGTAGGTAGGTAGGTAGGTAGGTAGGTAGGTAGGTAGGTAGGTAGGTAGGTAGGCGGGGTAGGTAGGTGGGGTAGGTAAGTAGGTAGATAGATGGTGTCTCTATTAAGAGTAGGAACGGTGCTCCGTCTCGAAATGGAAGCGTGGTCAATGAATGGTCAAAATGACCAAGAAGGCAAGCAACAAATGAATACGCCCCCCTTAACACGCCCCCCTTAACATGCCCCCCTTAACATGCCCCCCTGAACATGCCCTCCTTAACATGCCTCCTTAACATGCCCCCTTAACATGCCTCCCTTAACTTCCCCCCCTGCAGTACCTTAGACTTGGTCTAGAGGTAAAAGCAATTTTTTCTGAGGTGTCTCAGTTGAGGAGCGCTACACGTTACTATACCTTATGATACATTATTATTATGTTATTCCTTATTTTACCGTATTATTATCATGCTATACCCTAAAGAACTAGAGTGTTAGTGTTAGTGTACCCAGTTTAAGACCATCTCGTGGCAATAAGCCAGTTTATTAGGTGGTCTTATATCTACTGCTGATAACTGTGTGGTCTTATATTTTACTGCGTAATGAAAAAATCATCTCTCACTAATTCCAAGTGGTTTCTTCTTCGTGACAAGCCGATTTACCTGGTCTTATATCTACTATTATTATGGTCTTGAACCGAATGGTCTTCGAATGGGTACACCACCGTAATATTAAAAGCAACAACGTGCAGCAGCAGTACAAACAAACAAACAAGCAAGTGCCACCGCCACCATGCTGCCCTTCGCGCGTGCTTGGTCGAGGTGTCTCGAGGTACAGCTCAGCAATAAGAAGGTTGAAAGATGAGATGCGCGGCGGCGTCTTCTTGGGTTTTAGGCTCTTTGTGAGTCATTTTTTTTTTTTTTTTTCTTCTTAGTTGTCGTACTTTTGTTGCATGCATGTATGTGCGTATGAATACCGTATATGACAATGTAGAACACGCCCCCCTGGTATGAAATGCTGAGCCGGTTTCCTCCGAAACCAGCGCGGCACGAATAACAGCGGTGGCGGCTTTGGGAGGAGGATGTCGTCCAGATCTTTTTCCATAGAAGACGTGTCGCTCGGCGTTTTGACTCTACCGGTCGTGGAGAAATCGGCATACCAAACTCGTACGAGGGGGTGTGCTAAAGATACACCGTCGTCACATACATACGGTGGTAGGTGTTCGCAGTTTCGTAGAGATTGTTCGATTTTTGTCTTGTTGTCTTGTTTTCGGAATTGACACTCAAATCAATTCAAGCTGAACATTAATTAAAGTGTGTCGGATAGCATGCATAATAATCAGTTATCGAACTCATCACCGCTGACGTTTTAGAATGTTTTTTGTAAATAATGCACATATTATAGGACATACTGCGTTGATAGCCGTTCGGACACCCCCCAGACCCCGACAGCCCGTCTGCTATATTGATATTAGTATATTAGTGTGTGGCCAATCGACGCTATAACATATCTAACATAACAACGCCATTAATTTTTGACATGATTTCAACATCTGACATAAAGAATGTGCGCGTTAATAATGCTATGCCAGCTAGCGCTGGGTTGCGAAAGCAACTGAATAAAATCGACGGGTAAATCGACACACGACGCGTGTGAAAATACGTGGAAGTGTCGTGAGCTTAAGCTTTAGTTATTTTTTCCCCATCCGTCGGATTAAAAAAGAAAAGAAAAAAAAAAGCAATGCTCACACCCTCGTGGGACCAAAGACGTCAGGAGACGGGCCAGTCAAGGAAAAACGTCCGGCGGTCAAGGATGTCAAACCGACCGATCTATACTAAAACCAAGTAGTTTGGCGTCAGCCCAGACAAGCTATTGGAAAATTGCCGTCGGTCAAGGGATGACAGAGTACCGTCTCCAAAGTGCTAGGTTATTAGATAGTGTGGACACACCCGCCGTGCGGCCGTCCCCGAACTACTAGGTTTTAGTGTGGAACGCTTGCCTTTTACACCCTTGACCGCTTGACCGCTGTATGTTTTGCCCTTGACTGACTGTCTCTTTGTGCATCTGTGCTCGATGCTGCTGGATATACTGGATATACTGGATATACTGGATATATATATACTGATGAACGTGACGAAAGAACAAAAAAGTGAATATTTCAATCAAACAGCATACGATATAGACTATTAATAGCAACGAGGGACCGTCAAGCCGCGAGGGGAACGGAGGAAGAAGCGGGAGGACTGCGGCCAATGGCCTGGCTGGGGTGGTAGTCTTCGTGAGGATTAGGGTAGACCAATATAGTACTATATGCTACAATGGACAGATAGATGTAGGAAAAGGAAGTAGTAGTCGTAGATAAAACGAGTACATGCGGGGAAGGAAACGGCTCGACCCCCATGGTCTTACCTGGCCCGATAGTTGAATTATTTTCGCGCGAAGCGAAAATATATTTTTGGCCGAAGTTTTTGGTCAACGGCACGTGTAAAAGATCACAACTACAGGCAGTAAATGTTGCATAACTTTTGATCAAATAGGAGTACGTCGGCAAACAGGGTATCGGATTGAAGCGCTTGATGTCGTCTACCCCATGGGATGCCACGTAAAACGACCGACGTGGAATAAAGTGGCCAAGAGGAGAGCCAAGACCGAACGAAAATAAAATCTGTGTCAATGTATTTGTTCTTTCAAGAATACAAAAAAAGTAGAGCCCCGAGTACAACCGAGAGTATGCCACTACATGCTCCCTCAAGCTACATCCATAAACGCATGCCTGCACAACGCGCCTACCCTGTGGGCACGATAATGAGCTGCCCGAGACAACCTTGCCCTCGAGGTACGTGCTCTCGCTAACAAACGCGAACCCTTTCATTGACGTAGACTTATGGTCCACCTACTTCGAGCTGCGCCCCCCCGGGTAAGCATCATCCCCGACGCAGTGACACTCGCTACCGAACATCCGGATGGACCTCGTGGCAATCTGGTTGACTTTGACGCGGCGTCGACTCTCTGTCACGGTGGAAATGGGACCTGCAGATGACAAGAACTGGTTGTGGTGACGTGTGAAGGCTCCGACTCGCATCTTGTGCCCGCACGTACGGCAGTGCTGGTTCCGCCGCTTAGCACCCGCCGCCGAAGAAGCGCCTGACACAGCGCTAACATCAGCACCAGCAGCTCCGGCAGCTTGCGATGAACTGCTGGCTTGCCCGCACCCGCTCGATTCTGCTTCCCTGCCGGCCTTCCGGCAGGGGCAGGAGGAGCGACCACACGCTGAATTCCATCCCGGGCGAATAGCAGCAGCGCCATAAAGACCGCCCTACGGCAGGCGTGGACAACATGTATTTGCCTCCTGTTTTTGTGCTTTTGAGGTACGCCGCCGCCGCTGGGGCGCCGCTTGGGCAGAGCCGACAGCAGCAGTACTACAGCAGCAGCAGTACTACTTGTACTACCAGAGTTGCGCCGCGCACAACCCCTGTGTCGCTCGGGCAGAGCCGACCACAGCAGTACTACAGCAGCACTGCTACTTGTACTACCAGAGTTGCTCCGCGCACAACCCCCGTGTCGCTCGCTGATTGGCCTGTACTATGGTGTACTATGGGGAGGGACTGTGTAGAAAAAAAAAAGAAGGCCTAAATGGAGCCTCCTGATTGGCCTGTACTATGGGTAGGCAGGTAAGACCATGGGGGTCGAGCCGGTATAAACGAGGGAATGGTTGGCAGTAAGTCATATACTTCGAACCATACCATAGATAGGTACTTTCTTATTTTTTTTTTGTTTTTTGTTTTTGTTTTTGTTTTTGTTTATTTCGTATTTCTCTCTTCCAATGTATTTCTGTTGCTGACGTATGTATGTTGTGCCTGTCGTACCCAGTACTAGGGCATGACATTGCGTTGTCGAATGCATTACGATGCATTATCTCTGTGTCGTAGCTTGTGACCACAGAGCTGATCTTTCTAGGGTGAAGAATCAGTACGGACACTGGGTGTGCTGGATGTCGACGAGTAGAAGAACGGTTTAATGTGAAGAACACACACACACACACACACACTGCTGCTTTTTGTGGATGGATATTCGATTTACATCGGAACGGCATCTTCGAAATATTGTCGGAGGGTAACAAAACAAATAAATCATGATCATGATAACATGGAGTAATGAGTAGCCCGAGATATCAATAATAGTAGTAGATTCATTTAGAGGTTAGAAGTCCAACCTGTTTGGGATACTAAAAACATCACGTGACTGAGATTAGGTTTACAACGTACCATTTTAAGATAGGGATCGTAGTGCTGCATGTGCCCGACGCCTCAACGGCAGCCCAACCAACAAGAGAGCAGGCTGCTTTGCTTCGTGTGGCCGCCGAGTGAATGCTGCCGGTGGTTGTCATCGTCGCTTCTGTTCGTGACACCCCGATGAGCTCTGAAAGAAGGGTTACTAATAGTTGACAATGTTGATCATTGTACTGTATGACCAACTCTGCAGATGGATCCAAGTCTTGTACAGCAACTAATCCCCCCCCTCTCCCCCGCCCTCCGAAACGGGGGATGGATCCATAGCACGGTGGTGGTGGTGGCGGTGGTGGTGGTGATGGTCTTCAGTTGACGCATGCTACGATGATAGACGTCGTAGCACTTTTTCGTCTGAAATGGCTTCGGGATTTTACGGGGGGCTCCTTGACCCAAAATCGTCGGAAAACAGAATAATAATAATAATAATAATAATAATAATAATAATAATAATAATAATAATAATAATAATAATAATAATAATAATAATAATAATAATAATAATAATAATAATAATAATAATAATAATAATAATAATAATAATAATAATAATAATAATAATAATAATAATAATAATAATAATAATAATAATAATAATAATAATAATAATAATAATAATAATAATAATAATAATAATAATAATAATAATAATAATAATAATAATAATAATAATAATAATAATAATAATAATAATAATAATAATAATAATAATAATAATAATAATAATAATAATAATAATAATAATAATAATAATAATAATAATAATAATAATAATAATAATAATAATAATAATAATAATAATAATAATAATAATAATAATAATAATAATAATAATAATAATAATAGTAATAATAATAATAATAATAATAATAATAATAATAATAATAATAATAATAATAATAATAATAATAATAATAATAATAATAATAATAATAATAATAATAATAATAATAATAATAATAACAATAGAGGCCATTGTTTTTTTTCTTCGTGATTTTCGCAAGGTGTACCTAAGGCCAGATGACGGTATTTTTCAAATCCGGGGCAGCAGCTTGAGTTTTCTACAAAAATCAGTTTTTGGGAGAGGTCTTCAATAATCGATGAACCCAGGTGTTAAGGGCACAGGCTGGCTCGCGGAGTCAGAAGTCACGAAATTCGGAGAGCCATCGGGCTCGAAAGGGAAGAGCAGAGCAGAGTTTTGAAGCGCGGCTGTGGGGCTTTTCCTCCCCAGCCGCGTGGTGGCCCCAATCATGAGAGATTGGAGACCACATACAATTTTATTATTATCTCTCGGGGGACCAACGTGGTTCCGCCGCATCTCCGAAGATGCGATTCGGTTTTACAAACCACAAAAAATATCCCAATCAGACTTTGATACAAGCACAAGCCTACATTTAAAGCTCCCGAATTGAGGGGTAGTATTAAGAAAAAAAGTGGCGCACCTCGATCGTAACACGCGTCAGTTATTGTATAGAAATTTTAGACGACGCCATTTGTAAGCTTATACGAGTAGGTGGGGACACAGAGTGCCCCCTCTGCAGGTCTGCCAATTGAGCAGGTCCTCGGAGAGTACTCACTTTCTTTGCCTTCGTAGAGACGTAGCTTTATTCGATTCCACCAGACCAGAGCCCCGAATAGCTTCTGAGATCGGAGGCACGTGCCTCGCGCCGATCTATTCCCTAACTTTCCCGAATATAAAACGCCAACCTTATCATACGAAATCCATCTAATTGATCTCAAATTCGGATAATTACAGGCCTTTCGAGGCCGAATCTTAACAAAACGGTACAACGGCATGCTCGTACCGCAACACCTACCTCCTGCCTGGTAGACTAGTATCGATACCGCCAGCACGACCCAAGTCTAGCCTATTAATATTAAACTAATTGGATAACAGAAGAAGTTTCAAGTAGCTTGTGGCCAAAACGGGGGGTGGGTAACTACTACTGCGGTTGTCAAGAAGGATTTAGAACTCAATTATTACTGTTGTTGCATTCTCTGCAACAAAAGGATCCCACACACTAAGTAACAAAGGCGTTTTTTTCCAAAAAAGGGGGGGGCAGAGTACTAAGTAAGGGGCTTATTACCCGTTTTTGCTACAGTATTACTACAGTATTCTTGCAAAAAAATATATCTCACACGAAGGCCATCTCTTGTTGTAATAGCGTATCCGAAACAGAAAATGAGCTTGATTTTCGGACGGCAGAATCAGACGGGCAGGATCGGATCGACAACCCTTACAATGAAACCGGAATTTACTGATTGACTTCTGAACAACGTTCTCGCGAAAAATATTCAACAACGGCGATCGCTCGACACTCGACTCGCACGAGTTCGCTCCACAAAAAAGCATCTCAGCGCACACGCAGATGAAGCTTTGTAGGTGTGGGGCGAGGGAAAACACGCCGTGTGCGCGCTTCACGCGAGGAGGGTGTTATCTCCCGCCTCGCCCCTGTCGATCTCGTGCATCAACGACATGTCGCAGACGGCGGCTAGCTGTCCTCGTCCTCGACAAACACGAGTATAATAGCCAAGTACAGCAGTACGAAGTGTGTGTCTCTCGTGTTTGGCGAATGAATGCTAAAATCGCGACTACGACTATAGAGTGGCAAGGCTTCTCGTAGTCATCAACATCACTACTACCCGATCCCATCGGCACGTGGTGAGGCCTGAGGTGTGTATGCCAGCGGATAGCGGGACACCAGCATCATCATCAGCACGAGTACGCCTATGATACGCGTTGCTTGCTCACAGCAGACAGATAGATGGATACTATATGTCTGGTGCGTGTGTGCCTTGTTTGTGTCTCTGTACTACAACAGTCAGTCCTCAAGCTGTTACCTCAAGCTTGTTTTGCCTCCCGTGACACGTGTAAAACCAAAATCCGGATGCCATTTTCGGATGCATGCGGATTCCAGCAGAAAAAGGGGGTCCATTTTCTGCTGAACTGGAGGCCCATCCAAAAACGATATCCGAAAATTGAACCCCGAACAATTGCCATTTTCGGGTCTAAAAGAGAGACATACATGATTTGATATCCGAAAACGTTCATTTTCTGTTTCACGGATTCGCTGTTTGTAAGAGATGGCCTACTTCTAAGTAAGTATGTTTTCCTCATAAACGTGTGGTCGCATTTCTAAAGTTAAGATATAGCCAACTGTCAAGATACGGCCTCGAAAGGCCTGTAATTATCCGAATTTGATATCGTTTGGATGGGTTTCGTATGATAAGGTTGGCGTTTTATATTCGGGAAAGTTAGGAAGTAGATCGGCGCGAGGCACGTGCTTCCGATCTCAGAAGCTATCCGGGGCTCTGGTGGAATCGAATAAAGCTACGTCTCTACGAAGGCAAAGAAAAGTGAGTACTCTCCGAGGACCTGCTCAATTGGCAGGCCTGCAGGGGGCACTCTGTGTCCCCACCTTTAACTTCACACAATCTACTGCGGCAAAAATGATCCCACACTAATTCCAAGTAGGTTTTCCTCTACAGCGTGGTATCGCATTTCTACGGGGGTTCACCGATTTTTCCATAATCATAGTGTACTGCAAAAAAGATCGCACATAAATTCCAAGTATTTTTTCCTCTAAAAGGGGCGCACTCCTGACTGAAGGGGTTAGCCGTTTTTCTACGTAGGCAAAAAAGATCCCACACTAATTGCAAGTATTTTTCGGCTCAAAGGGGCGCATTCCTGAAGAGGTTAACCGTTTTTTCTACGGCAAGCAAGATCCCACACTAATTTCAAGTAGTTTCCGGCTAAAAGGGGCGCCTTCCTGAAGAGGTTGGACGTTTTTTCTACGGCAAGAAAGATCCCAGACTAATTCTAAGTAGTCTTCATCTAAAAGAAGCGCACCCCTGAAGAGGTGAACCGTTTTTTCTTTTGCAAAAAAGATCCCACACTAATTGCAAGTAGGTTTTGTCTACAAGGGGCGCATTCCAAAAGGGGTTACTTGTAGCGATCTTCCATACATGTGTCAAGATACGGCCTCGAAAGGCCTGTAATTATCCGAATTTGAGATCGTTTGGATGGGTTTCGTATGATAAGATTGGCGTTTTATATTCGGGAAAGTCAGGAAGTAGATCGGAGGCACGCGCCTACGATCTCAGAAGCTATCCGGGGCCCTGGTGGAATCGAATAAAGATACGTCTCTACGAAGGCAAAGAAAGTGAGTACTCTCCGAGGACCTGCTCAATTGGCAGGCCTGCAGGGGGCACTCTGTGTCCCCACCCTATAACTTTACATGCGTACACACGGCAAAAAAGATCCCACACTAACTCCAAGTATCTTTTCATCTAAATACGTGGTCGCATTTGTAAAGGAGTTGCGTTCAAGGGTTGCTGTGCTACTACAGTAAGATTGGACAGCACAACGACGTCAGTGTACGAGGAGATTGGGCGGTACGGACACATGGGCCGACTACTACTGTTCCACCATGCACGCAGGGGTGCCCTCTGGATCTGCACTCTGTGGTCACTCACATGAGGGTTGCTTGGATGGTGCATCTCTTGTATTGGTTTGCTTGCTGCCCGCCCAATGAATCCCGCAGAAAACGGGGAGGCGGAACCGTTTTCCTTCAGGCAGGCGATAACGCCTGCCAGGTACACAGTGAACAAGTGTTGAAAATCATAACGCCGCAACGAGGGAGAGGGGATGTGGTGCGCCCTCGTTTTCGTGGCCAAACTACTTGAAAATAGAGTGGGAACATGATTTTTTTCTTGAGTCGTCACAAGAGGTGTGTAAGTTGTAACTTCAGACACAAAAGCAATCGTAAATAATGCAAGCAGGTTGTGCATATACTTTGAAGACAGTAGGTCAGATTAGGTACTGGTACACATAATGATATCATACATACATGTACGTGGTCAGCGCTTTTGGATGGGAAATAAAAAATATAAATATTCAAATCAACAATCTGGTTTTATTGTTCGTTGAGATGATATAAAATAATTTATTTCCGCCCGATGACGCCATGTATGGTATATGTGTAACATGTGTGTATATACAAAAAAAGAATGTGTCCCCGCCGAATTAAGGTATTTTAACCATCATGTCACTCCTGCGACATATTCCCCGAGGCAAGGTATACCCGAGAAAGGTATACCCCGAGGCATACCTCATAGTTGTCAAAAGCAAAAAAAGAGACATAACAAGGAAGGACTCCAGCCCCCCCCCACGCTATATTACCCTCGTACGAACTTTAACGCTTCACGTAGCTTTCGAACATCAGATATCTATTAACAGGTAGGTGTGTTCGGGGACAGGGAGCGCCGGCTAAACACAAGACGTCTCTGCGACAAGAAAAAACGCTGCAGGCCGTTCATTATACGAAGTATGTACTGGTTTTAGTGCACACCCTGTCACTGCAACAGATTCCCCGAAGAAAGGTATGCCCGAGAAAGGTATACCCCGCCGAGCAGTACCTTGTAACTGTCCAAAATGTGAGGGACGAACCAGGAACCCCCCCCCCCCCCCGGTTAAACACACGACACGTCATCATCTCTGAAAAAAAAGAAAAGAAACTCTGTGTCAGGCCGTTGATTACATGCTGGTTTTAGTGCGCACCCTGTCACTGCAACATATTTATTCCACGAAAGAAAGATGTACCCGAGAAAGGTATACCCCGAGGGGCCAACTCTTCATAATTGTCAAATAATAGTGAGAGACGCGAGCAAGGTATCCCCGAGCTATTATATCATCTCGTACGAACTTCAATGCTGTACGTTGCTCTCAAACATGTACTTTTTTTTTTTACACGTCTGTTTTCCAGCTTCTGGACAAGCCGTGGTCACAGGTGTCGTCCCTTCTTCCCCCCGGTTCTTTCTTGCCTTCAATTTTTATCGCGCAAAGGGTTCAACAATCCCACTGCGACTCGCCGATTTTTCATCGAATGTTACTAACTCGCGCTCTCGCGCTTTCCGCGAGTCAAGTTGTGCGCAAGAAAAATTGCCAACGAATTTATACGAGTATGCACTCGGGGGAATTCGAACTCACGAAACTGGCCTATCTATACCAGGCTCGAGGATAACCTGATACGCCACCGGGGCGACCGGCACTAGTAATAGTAATACCCTGGTATTAAAAGAGGCTCAGGGTAGGGGGACGTCTCCTCGAAAAGCAAATTCTGCCCAGGCCGTTCATTATATACTGGTTTTATTGAATAGTGCTTTTCGCCGTCGCCTTTTCGACACGTGGCTACGTTAGAGATGCGCAAAACCACCTCGTGATATCCTGAGGCGTTTCGCTCACTTAGCTCTATACGTCACCCAAAAAACTGTTCTCGAGCAAACTAAATCCTTTGGGGCGACCCATTTACGAAGGACCGATCGGGGCCCAAATATAAGCCACGTTTACACTGGATTATACTTAGTAAAATAGTCTTATACAGTTATACCCATGATATTATTTGGACTTGCATATCATGGTGCGAGCACGCAACACACGGCGGGCAGTGCAAGCTGTGCGCGCGTCTTGCAGGCACGACTTGCATTGGATTATTTCCAGACAGCGAAACTCTCACGAGCTAGTGTATTAGTAGCAGCTCCCGGGTTGCTTCGTCCGAAGGATATACCGTATCACCAGATGATGCAATCGACACACGCTACATACAGGCAGAGTTGCACCCTGGCTCTTTTTTGCCTTCTGAGGACCCGTCCTCTCTCTCGCTTGAGGAGTTTTTTGTTACTTTTTATCTTTCTAAGAAGGCCAAAAATTGATTTGAGAGCAAAAAATGTTGAAAGTGCGACCCGATGAACCAAGCTATGGAGCATGCTAATGTATGGACGAGGAATACAAACCGAAAAAAGCTTAATATTGAAAAAAAAATAGGAAGGCGTTGTTCACACGATTTGGGGGTTAAGGAGCCCCGTCATTTCAGAAAACAAAATAGCCAAAAAAAGGTATACCTCTATCGTGGAACGCGCGCGCAAAAAAAACAAAAACGTCAGTGTTATTTCGTCGTTTTGTTTTCCCATCATCTCACAATCAAGCCCCGCGAAAGGGTTATACGTAGAGTGTCGAGAGACTGCGAAGAAAACGTCGTTTTTTATGTCCGCCCGATGACGCCACGGCATGTATGTGTAAATACTTCCGACAGTATGCATCATATCTCAAAACAAAATGTACCCCCGCCGAATTCATGGTGTTTTTACCCCGCCACACTGCAACATATTCCCCAAAGAAAGGTATACCCGAGAAAGGTATACCCGAGAAAGGTATACCCCGAGAAAGGTATACCCGAGAAAGGTATACCCGAGAAAGGTATACCCGAGAAAGGTATACCCCGAGCCGTGTGCCCTATAACTGTCAAAAGTGAGAGACGAGCAAGGAACCCCCCCCCCCCCCCGCCGGCCCCAAACTATCATGCTTGTACCATCGTACGGTCTTCAAAGTTAGAGTTTTACGTTGCTTTCAAACATCTATTGACATATATGTCCAGGGGTATAGAGGGGCCTCGGCTAAATACAGGCAGGGGACGTCCCGGCCAAAAAAAAAAAAAAAAAACTGCAGGCCGTTTTTCATTATATCGTACTGTTTTTAGGGTAGAGTGCTTCTCGCCGCCGCCTTTTCGACAAACGGCTAGAGGGTAGAGATGCATTGGCGTTATTTTTGGGGGGCGGGGGGGCGTTTCACGTGCGTAGCTCTCTATGCTGCTTGTACACGTCACCGAAAGACAGTTTTTGGCATTTCTGGCGCCCGACAATAGTTTACTACTACTACTACTACTACTACTACTGTTGTGCTACAAGAACAAAGTATCAGCGTGGGCTCAAATAATATCCACCTTTACATTGGCTTATATTTAGGCAAAGTGGATAATACTTATACCCATAATGATATCCGTGTAAGGGCTTTCTTATCATGGTGCGAGCATGCAGCACACGGCGGGCGGTCCAAGCGGTGCGCATATCTTGCGGGTACACTTTGTGGCACGGGGATTTGGACAGTAAAACACGTCGTCCTAACCTGGTCTAGCAGCCCGGAGTGCTCCGTGCGAAGGATGTTGCAGCGTCGTCAGTTTTAATCGTCATTTTTTTTCCTTCTGAAGGGTCGGTCGGGTCGGGTCGGGTCGGGTCGGGTCGGGTCGGGTCGGGTCGGGTCGGGTCGGGTCGGGTCGGGTCGGGTCGGGTCGGGTCGGGTCGGGGCGGGGCTGGGCGGGACGGGGCGGGGCGGGGCGGGGCGGGTCGGGGCGGGTCGGGGCGGGTCGGGGCGGGTCGGGGCGGGTCGGGGCGAGTCGGGTCGGTATAGAGTACCCGGTCGCTCCGGTGGCGTATCAGGTTATATAATATCCTCGAGCCTGGTATAGGTCAGTTTCGGGAGTTTGAGTCCCCCCGAGTGCATACTCGCATAAATTCGTGGGGACTTTTCTTGAGCACAAGTTGAGTGTTGCGGAAAGTGCGAGAGTGTGAGTTAGCAACACTCGATAAAAAATCGACTCGAGCAGTGGGATTGCTGAACCCTATGCGCGATAAAAATTGAAGGAAATAACCGGGGAAGAGAAGGGACGACACCTTTGACCACGGCTTGTCCAGAAGCTGGAAAGTAGCAAGTGTGAGAGGAAAAATAAAAAGAAGAGGGAGAGAAAAAGAGATCAGCCCGACGAACGAACAAACCCGCGGCCATGAAGTTAAACAAAAACGAAAAATATATATTTTTTGCTAAAAACAAGTTTTTTTTTTTTTTTTTTTTGGCGATTATGGGTTAAGGAGCCCCGTGAAATAAAATTCGAAAAAAAAGTGAAAAAAAAAAGTAGGAAAAAAAAAAAAAAGTGCGACCTCTATTGAATGCGCGCGCGTCTTCGGTGGAAAATTGTGGCAGTACCGAGGCAGTACCGAGGCATGTATGGTCCTCGGGACCGACTACTGCTTGGCGGGGGTGCCTCTGTCTCTGTAATGGCCACTCACACTTAGGCTGCGGAGATGGTTACACCTCTGGTATTACTTGCTTGCTGTCCGCCGGCTACCTTCTGACAAGAGGGGGAGGGGCGGAGTCGTTCGTTCTGGCAGGCGATAACGCCTGGGCCAGCTATAGAGGGTAACAACCGCTATAAAATATAATAAAACCAGATGACACCCCAACGGGTATAGAGGGGACACCACAACACTAGCCCACCCTATAGTGTGATGGTGGATCAGGTCCGTCCGGGTGGCATTATGATGAATTCTACTTTTCATTTTTTTGCTCATGTCCCATTCATTATCTTCGCCCTTTTTGCGCACTTATTTTTCTCTTTGTCCGCCTCTAGGCGAAAATTTAAATCCAAAAGGTCACTAACCAGGCTCTCCTCCCCCCTCCCCACTACACGACGCGGCACACGCCTCTTTTATTTGTATCGCAAGAAGACGTTCAGCCCATTCCTTCCCTCGTCGACTCGCACCATCGAATTGCGACCGTGGGCACGCTGCTATGGGCGCTCTCAGCGGTTGCTTTCTCCATTTAATTTCATGTTTGCAAATAAAGTCAAAAAGTCCAACCCGCGTGGGAATCGAGCCCTCCAGAATCAACTCTATTGAACAAGAACACTAGTAGCATTCGAGGGTAGCCACTCATATTGGACCGCCGAGGCGACCGGCGCGTTGGTGCCCCCTGTATCTAGGCGGCTAGTTCCATCTTAACATACGCAGGGCAAGTGTTGGAAGGTTCAAGCCTGAGTTGGGTCAGGTCTGGGGGGGGAATCAGGGGTGCCAAGCGCGAACAGAGCAGAAACCTGCAGAATGATATTTGCAGGGCCGTCCTGCTTATCCATATTTCGTGCGGGAGGGCGTGTAGGTCCGAATGGGGCGGGGGGGGGGTACTGCCTTCGTTGCGTCCCTTCGTCGTTCGGCCATGGACCACGCATCCCCATCGAGACGGTGGGGGCGGGAGGCTATGAGCGTTAATGCATACCAGGTAACCTTTCTTGGGGATTATGTATAGTGTCTCTATCAGGGGCGAGGTCTAGAGATTGTTGCGGCGTTTGTTTCGCGAGGCTAGCCGTGCCCCCCCCCGCCCCGCCCGCTCTCGCCGACGGGAGCCTCATTATTGGGTGCAGCAAGCAGCCCTCGACACTAGTAAGAGTAAATACCAGGGTCTTCACGGGTCATGCCACGGCCCGCAAAACGGATCACGAGGAGGTGTTCAAAAACCTCGCGGGTCAAGCCAGATTGAGCGAGGGGGTGTTGGAAATCTCACGGTTCGGATCGCGTTGGATCGGATCGGATCGGATCGGATCGGATCGGATCGGATCCGGTTGGGTCGGGTCCGGCCAGGAGGTGTGCAAATCTCACGGGTCGGGGTCGGGGTTAGGTCGGAGCACCCTGGCACCGGGTCTGGCCCGGACGGGAATTCATCCGACCCGGGAAAAAGTCCCGGTAAATCCGATTATTGGTGTGCTTGCCACCAGACAAATCACTGCATTTATGTGCAGCATGAGCTTCAAATCATGGATCACTCAATAAATCACACACATTTTCCCAGAAAATGGGACAAGAAAACCAAGAGGGGGGGGGAACTCGACCAAAAGGAAAACCTACTTAATCTGTATGCGAAAGTCTCCCTATTCTTGGTAATGCCTCAATTCGCCATGATGGCATGGACAAATAAAAGAGGAGAAAAAAGAGAGCCGAGGGGGCAGCGTAGGTGACCGAGGGTTTCTGTGTCTGAAATAGACCCTGTCACATAGCTTATATACTTTTTTGGGGGCGGAGGCAGGCAGGCGTGCCTCAGGGGGGGAAGGGGGGACGCATGCTAGGATGATGGCAATAGGTAGCGTTTTTCGTGTGAAACAAATGTTTTGTGAATGACAGGGCGTTCCTTAACCCAAAATCGTCGGAAAAAAAAAAAATAATAGGCCATTTTTTTTCTTCATGATTCTCGTTGTGTACATAGGCCACGCATGGGATTTTTCATCCGGGGTAGAAGTTTTTTTCTTCTCCAAATCAGTTTGTCGGGGGTGAGAGGGGGGGGGGGTCTTGAGCTCCCAAATTGAGGAACTCCTCAGAAAAGAAAGGGGGCACGTCTTTCATCGTAGCACGCGTCTGGGGGGGGACGGGGGGGGGGCGCAAACATAGAAAGGAAAACCAAAGATCCCACGGTGAAGAAAAACTCTAAAAAAACGCTTTAAAAATCGCTTTAAAAACGCTGTAAGAACGCTTTTACATAGCTTGCAGATATTCATATATTTTGAGGAGTGCTAACCTTTTCGTGTGCTCAACGTGTGTTCGTGTGTGTTCAGTGTACAATACAATCAATTGGACCACCTTCATCCCCCCTACGTGTTCGGCAATCGCTATCGCGTGTAATATAGTACCTGGTCTGTACCTGTAATAGCAAAGGGCGTTGCACACCCCAGTCTGGTTGTAGATACTTACCTACCTGGTAATAATTTTGATGTGCAAAAAAATGTCCCATGTACTTCCTTACATTTACATTCAAAGACGGGTTCTTATTTCCCGAGTGGCTGAGTTGTGTTATACCAACGTTTTTCTTTTGTTGGTGGCCTTTCTTGTTGCTGGCTTTAAGCTTCTAACTTGAATATAATCGTTTCTGCCCATTTCCCATTTTCGCCACAATATATCCCCTCCCCCCCCCCCGAGCGCCCTCGCCCCACCGATCAATGCAACCCCCACCCCTCCCCCGATCGAATGTGACCCCCCCCCCTCCCCCCCCCCGGTTGGTTGTAGAGGGAATACTCTTTCCGAATCGCCCTCACTCCCGCCCGACCTTTCGTTTATTGCTGGTGCGCTCCCGCTCCTTCATTCCCCTATGGCTGTCACTCGCTACGATTGTATACGTTTCCGTTCCCCCTCATGAGGCAGTCAGGGAGGTGGGGGGGACCCCCCCCTCTCCAGCAGCTTATTCCACCCTCCGCCACTCCGTTTAACGTATACACATCGGACATATCACGATATACTCCGGAGAATATATTATAGCTTACATGCACAAATTGCCCCCCCTTCCCCCCCCCCCCCCCCCCCCCCCCCTCCAAACCCGCTCGCTTTTGATCAAAACCAGGCCCCCACCTCCTTCAAATTCCGCCCCCCCCCTCACCGGTTATTCGACTTACAAGATTCACTTGATAAAAGGATACATTTCCCTCCACAGCTGTCAGATTTTGTCCCCCTCAGCAACGGGTTTTATAGTTTCCGCGCACAGACTGACTAAAATCACCCTGTTGACCCTGATAGCTACACTGTAGTTGTAAGGGGAGTCGCTGACCTATATCCTTAATGAGGACACACAACTCGTAATGCGCGCGATCGAAGTATCACACACAGATTGCAAAGATGAGTTTCGACGAAATCTTCGATCTCACAGCTGGAGTGTATTTTCATTTCATTTATAATATATAATCTATATAATCTATATAATCTATTTCGAAGTACATAGTATAATCTGCATACCATAATTGTCGTTGACGATACGTTGTTCAGGATCTGTGCAGGATCTGTGCCTGCAGTACATATCCAACCCAGGAAACATGCGCCATTAATAGATCGTTCAAATCGTCCGGCTCTCGCCCGGCAACATCTTCCGTAAGGCCATGCAGATCATGTTCACCACAGGGATATGTCTGCCCTCTGCATGGCCTACATCGACAATACAATCAACAGGAAGCACCTGATCTGCTCGACTTGTGGAAAACGTCTCACCAAATGCGCCGCTTCTTTTCGCAATTCGTCTCCCTCTCCCCCCCTATCAGCTACCCCGAATATCTTTGTCTTGGCTACCACCACCACCTTCCACCCCTTCTCTACCCCCCCCCCCCCCCTCCCGCGCCCCCGGTGTATCCATCCCACGCATGGACGTAGTCTATGGTCTTGCTACTACTACGGCCATGCACGAAAAGGGTACCCGCCGCCGTCACCACCACCACCACCACCACCACCACCACCACCACCACCACCACCACCACCACCACCACCACCACCACCACCACCACCACCACCACCACCACCACCACCACCACCACCACCACCACCACCACCACCGCCTCCCCTGTCTCCTGCCAAATAGTATCACCCACCGACTTAATCGCCCTACTGATCCTCAGTCAGCCTGTTTTCCTGCTCTTAATGCCCCTACTGATCCTCAGTCAGCCTGTTTCCCCGCTCTTAATGCCCTGTAGCACGTCCCTAACCCCCCCTCACCCCCCCCCTAACCCCCCCTCACCCCCCCCGGCTGTTGGCAACGACGCTGTAAATCATGTCAATCACTGCGTAAGCTAGACAACCAAGGCACCGTTTTTTTTTCTTGGCGGTCACCGTGATGGTTGTCGAGCTAGATACTATTGTGCGGGGTGAAGAACCCTAACTCCGCATAATAAGGGGAATTATCGCATCACGTAGTAATAGTGTGAATATGGTAAGACACCCACGAAGCAGTTACACAGTAATACCCATTGCTGTCTCTGGAGTAGCCAAGCCAGAAAACAAAGTACAAGGTATAACGCATTGGCGCTGTCATCTAAAAGCTAGAAAGTAGGCACAAGGTGCCGAAGTCCGTCTTAAGAGCGGTTCTTGGAAGGATGCAGTTCACTCTTTAAGCGACTTGCCGAACACCTTACGGCGCTTCGTGGTTGGTGCAAGCAATGCCTGCCTGGTTGGTGAAAGCCCGACGTGCTCCGTCCCGGCATAGTAGGGATGCGAGGAACTATGGTCATACGACTACGGCCATGCACAACCTGAGTACCCCTCCCCCCCCCCCTGTACTAGCTACCACCGCCCTACCGGACCGTGCCAGGTACGCCTAGTTTCGTTAACGAACAGCAAATGCTGCCTGTGGTATATACATGTCGGGGTATTTGTAGTGCAAGAACGATTTAAAAGGATGCTTGGGTCTTGTACTACATGGAAAGGCGGTTGACGAGGATACGAAACCGTTCATACAAGCAGCTTCGACGCCTGTGCTGTGAGAGATTAATTTACTCTGGTTTTGCTCTACGCTCGCCGCCAGCTGCTGCATGATCTACTGCTGAAGCGCGGACAAGTTTCCCGTCAGTACAAGGTACCTATTTAGGAAATCTGGGGTTTGTGGAGCGAGGGTGGATCTTGACATATTTGGAAGGTATGTTTATTAGGGGATGTTCTATAAGAGAAAGGGTGAGTTGGATGGGATGAGCTGTCACGGCGGGTGGCACAAAAGCAAAGCGTACACAGCAGAGTACATGGAGCTGGTGGGTGTCTGATCAGCATGTACGAAACCGCTTGCTGTCGTGATGCGGAAGGTTTTGAAGGAGATTAAAACCAAAACATCAAGTACAACAAGCTATCTCTAAGGGGAGTCGCCGAGCCATATCCCTAATGAGGACACACAGCAGTAATATGCGCGCGATCGGAGTATATCACACGCAGCTCAAGCACCAAATATAAGTTTCGACGAAATCTTCGATCTCACCCGGCTGGAGCGTATTTTCATGTTTATCTTAATTACAGATTATTTTGGTGGGGGGGGAGTTGAAACGGCAGCCTGTACGTAATTGAGGATGGGATTTACCAAGAACGTGGAGTATTGGAGTCGTATAGTGTAGTGCGATTGGATGTGGAGCAAAGGATCAACCCTCAATCAATAACAATTCTCCATAATTCATGAAGCATAGCAAAGGATGTCACTGTTAGGTCAGCAGTAGAGGTGCCCCTAGCTGTTTCCTCATCTAGATTCTCCTCGCTCGGGGAGCTCTAAACCTTGCCCAGGCGGAAAAGAGACGGGAAAAAAAGAGAGTAGACAGCACCTAAAGAAGAAGAAGAAGAAGAAGAAGAAGAAGAAGAAGAAGAACGATGAACAATCCCATGGCCTAGGTATAAAACGAAAAAAATAAAGTACCAAAAAAGACGCGTGCTACGATACTAGAGGTGCACCGCTTTTGTTTCTTTTAAGGTTCCTCAATTTTGGGAGCTTGTCAAGACATTCATCCCCGAAAAACTGATTTGGGAAGGGAAAAAAAAAGAAAAAAAAAAATGCTACAGAACACCGGAATGAATAATGTTATCTGGCCTAGGGTACACAACGAGACATCATGCCAAAAAAATGTCGTGTTTTCGACGATTTTGGGGTAAGTAAGGAAAAAAAAAAAAAGCCAAAAAAGGCTTCGTGTTCCTCTCTATCGTAGTACGCGTCAAAAAAGAAAAAAAAATACGAAAATCCGACGATACTGGGTAAAGGAGTCCCCATGTTTCAAGAAAAAAAATCTGCCAAAAAATACCATCTATGTCGTAGCGGGCGTCAGCAGGACATAAACAGAGGTCAGCCCCGCCCGCACCTCCCATCCCCTCTCCCGTTCCCCCCCCCCCCTCTCTACTTCCCAATTCAATCATCAATCAATCAATCCATCAATCAATCAATCAATCAACCAACCAATCAATCAATCAATCGATCGATCAATCAATCGATCAATCGATCAATCGATCAATCGAGATCAATCGATCAATCGATCGATCGATCAATCAATCAATCAACCACCCTACCAATCAATCGATCAATGAATCAGCCAATCAATCAACCAATCAACCAACCAATCAATAAAGCAATCAAACAATCAATCAGTCAACCACTCAATCAACCTATCGACCTATCGATTGATCTATGTATCTAGACCTAACCCTAACCCTAAATCTAGCCCTAACCCATACCTAGCTATGCATCTATCTACCTACCTACCTACCTACCTACCTACCTACCTACCTACCTACCCCGGCCGAGGGTGGCCCTTCCCAAAACAGATGAAAAATCCGAGGACCAACGCCCGAATGGGTAGGGTGACCTACCTACCTACCTACCCCGGCCGAGGGTGGCCCTTCCCAAAACAGATGAAAAATCCGAGGACCAACGCCCGAATGGGTAGGGTGGACCGTAACTGGACCAAGTCCGGCGGAAGGCTATCTCCCATGGCCAGGGGTGTGTTAGTGGGTGAGCTTACGCAAGTCCCACACTGCCCGAAAAGATGACATTCCGGGTGGCTATCTCCACCGAACCTGACCCTCACTCATGGGACAGGCCGGGTCGACATACACACGCATCCGTATACAACGGTAGCTTGCGCTGCCGGGGTTGTAACGAAGACCACTGATAGGGACAGCTCACGCTATACCTACAATGGGACCCGAAGGGTGCGCCAGCTAGCGTTGGGCTGCGAAAGCAACTGAGTTAAATCGACACACGACGCGTATGAAAATACGTGGAAGTGTGGCGAGCTAAAGCTTTATTTTTCCCCATCCGCCGGAGGATAAAAAAAAAAAAAAAAAAAAAAAAAAAAATGCACTCCGCACAACACCCCTTTAGTACTACAGTGAACGTAAACTTATAGTACCTGACTCTATTCAAGTGATTTGTCCCCAAGTTGGGACTGCAGCCTTAAACGGGTTAAACAGTGATCCCTGGGAGTATGGAAACCCAGTGAGTCGGACAGTCGGCACCCCCGGGAAACGACTAACGGCACATATGTCATGCTACGGTAAATGTGCGCCCTTTTTTGCTGAGGCTCATCAGGGTGGGCTAGTGTTATGATATTCTCCTGGGAGCCTCAACAAGGCGTAAGATATGGGACACGGCTGGATATAAAAGGGTTTGACATGCTTTTGAAGGCGTGTGCGCATAGGAAAAAGGGGATGACGCTTTTGCCTCGCGGAATTGAACGCTATTCAGTTTGCACGTGGCGAGTGTGGAACCAATACAAGAGCTTATATCTATCACACAAGTGAGCGACTAAAGTGGAACCTGCCTAGTAGAGAAACTACCTGCAAAGGGTGGCCTGTGTCTATAACAGCCCCTTAATCTTATTTTACAACAGGAGCTCTACAACGAGTAGTATGCCTTCTTTACCGAAAAAAATAGTTTGAGCAAAGTTTCACAGTGCAACCGGACGAACGCAATCCACCGTGGCCTTGCCTTTGTTGTACGAAACACTCATTTTTCAACAACAAAAAAGACCTTCGAAGGCTTTCGGATTAACGCCTTCACTCCTGGCCTTGCCTTTGTTGTACGAAACACTCATTTTTCAACAACAAAAAAGACCTTCGAAGGCTTTCGGATTAACGCCTTCACTCCTGAAACTCCCTTTTTTTTTCAACAAATTTACTTGAATTTAGTATGGAGGGGATTTGGGGGCTCTATAAAAGGGGTTAAGGAGCCCCGTCTTTCAGAAAAATGTGTTAACCAAACGTGCTGTTACCTGTAACCACCTCTACCATTCGTAGCACGCGTCTAAACTATTATCATTATTATAGTCGTCCTATTAATAACTAACTAGTTGGCGACTTAAGCCGAGCCGTCTCACAACCCTTACGTACAACCCACACCGTCATAACCCTAACTGTCATAACCCTAACCCTAACCCAAACCCTGACCTCAATCCCGGGGTCCAAAACGAACCAGAGACAGACGCGGACCCAAAAACGCGGCTGCGCCGCTTGCGACGTTGCTGAAAAAAATTCCGAGGTAAGCGTGGATCGTCTTCTTCTTGTTGCCCCTGCTGGTGTTAATAGCACCGAGCGGGGGGCGTCTCACACCACACGCCTACCGCAGCCTACCTGGTACCTGATACCTGGTGCACCTGGTACGAGTCGCCCCACGTTTCGGGGTTTGCACTTTTCCACGCACTTTTTGTTGTTGATGTTGGAGCAAACACATCTTCTTTCTGGCCGCGCGGTTGTTGAGCTCCGTTTTTTTTTGGGGGGGGGCAAACGCTTCTGGCCGGGCGGGCGAGGCTTTTCATTCAAGTAGTGAGTGCAACTATCCGTTTGTTGTATGATAGGCTCACGAGCATGTTTCAGCCGCCTACCGGCCTACCTGGTATGACCTCTGGTGTGGTGGTATGAGTCACATCATCACACGGAAGGGGTCTTGCCGCTAACTTTTGGGACCGAACGTTTCTGGCCGGTTAAACCCCTCCGTCCGATGTACAAGTGTTATCTGTTTGTGTACGAGGTTTGTATGATGTTTTTACGAACGAACCTATTTAATTAAAGACTATTAATACCAACGCACATGGACATATGTATGTATATATACGCTGGTTGGGCTGCGCGAACGAATGCCTTCGAAGTCATGTTTCGCGACGGGTGGGATATTGAGCTCCTCATAGCTCAGAAACTTCTGTTGGACTGCACCCCCAACCTTTTGGCGGGATGACTCGCATATCATCATCATCATCATCATCATTATCATCATCATTATCATCAGCGTATTAGATGGTATCCATCGCGAGGAACGTAGGAAACGCGCGACCGGCCATCGATGTAAACTTGATATCACGCAGCTTGCCAGAGGTTAATTATCGACGACCTATCGGGAAAACTCTCGTACATACAGCTGACGGCGTGTATGTGGTGTGGGTATGATTTAGTCTCCAGAAAGTTTGTTTATTTTCTTGGGCATTGTTGGGCTTGATTTTATGACCGCCCGTTCTTTCAGACCTGCCTCTCTCTTTGCAGTGCCCAGCGCTCGCTGCTGGTGGTAGATTTTTACAACTAGAACCACACTTACTTCCGAAATATACGACTTGAAAAAATTACACTTCCTGATTGTACGTGCTATTTATTTGGCGTTTTTCTGCTGCTGCTTTTGGTCGATGGTGTCGTGTGTTGTTGTTGTTGTTGCTAGTTGCCGGTTTACCCGTCGCCACCGCATTTTTTTTCGTATTTTTTTCTATTCTTCCTGCGTTTTTTCTTCGGATTGACCGCGCAGCCGAACAATATTACGACACCGTATACACTACACTACAGCAATAATGCTGTTCATCTAGTATTCACACATAGCAAATACTTCGAAGTATTATATTTCTTCGCATATACTCCGGAGTATAATCTATAGCGATAGATAGCCATATCAGAGAGAGGGTACATCGCAATTATTTGCGCACATACATAGTAGTACCTGTATGTAGCAGAGTACGAGTACTTCGTGTACACAGTTAGTGAATCTGATATTTATTTAGGAGCATTGATTGCGTGACATGTCAAAACAACAGGACAGCTTTATTTACGCCTTAACGACTGGAAAGCCTTTTCTGAAGGACAAATTTACTTGAATCTGGTATAAAGAGGGACTTTGGGGCCTCAACTGTAATGAATGGTCGATGTACGGCTTTTAGCATAGCATATGTAATATTTAGAATAATAGCATTTCCTTCCACACACAGCTAAGCTGCTGTCAGATTTTGTCCCCCTCAGAAACGGGTTTTATAGTTTCCGCGCACAGGCTGCCTAACATCACCCTGTTGACCCTGATAGCTACACTGTAGTTGTAAGGGGAGTCGCCGACCTATATCCGTAGTGAGGATACACAACTCGTAATGCGCGCGATCGGAGTATCACACACACAGCTTGCAAAGATGAGTTTCGACAAAATATTCGATCTCACAGCTGGAGTGTATTTTTTATTTTCATTATATATACGGCGGGACATATCATATCGATTTGACCTCTTATTTAATAATAATATGGCCTTTGTAATAACTGGAAACAAACTTGTTTTTGGGCGACAATATACTCGCAATTAATATGGGGGAGATAAGCGGGACATACCGATTTGATCTCTCTTAATAATTAACATAGCGCGTGTCTTCGCAACCGGAAAGCCGTTTTGGGGGGACAAATTACTTGAAATTAGTATAGATAGGGAGATATTTTGGGGCTCTTAACCCTCGAAGCCTTTTAGCACCGCCCTCCCGACATGGGGACAAAACACTTGGAGTTAGACTGGGACAGCATCCTAGGAGTTGGAAATCCCTAATAGTGCTCTTATCTTGGGGCGTGTACACGTGTACACTGTCTGTGGTGCGTATGAATCCATGATGATATGATTCACTGTGGTATGTATGATGATAGTCTACACATCAAAGATCAATAAATATCTTCTCCCTTTCTTTCCTTGCAACATATATCGTATATTCTGCTGTTAAGCCCTATGCATAGGTCAAGTCTCCCCGAGCCCTGGATTTTACTAGTAGTGTTATAGTATGTTCTATGTTCATAGCGCGCGTTGGTATAAAATATAGCCAAATCGTTATTTCGGCACGGTGTGGGCGGTGGTTCTTTTGCTTCGGGCTTGCGGCCGAAATAGTGCCAGCAATTGGCTGACTTTTTACTTCGCGTCGACGGACGTCGCGTCGCGGCTGACATTACACACATACTTCGAAGTATGTTACAAAAATTAAAATACACTCCATCCAACTGTGAGGTCGACGATTTTGTCGAAACCCATCTTTGCAAGCTGTGTGTGATACTCCGATCGCGCGTATTACGGGTTGTGTGTCCTCATTAAGGATATAGGTTGGCGACTCCCCTTGGAACTACAGTGTAGCTTATCAGGGTCAACAGGGTGATGTTAGTCAGTCTGTGCGCGGAAACTATAAAACCCGTTTTTGAGGGGGACAAAATCTGACAGCTGTGGAAGGAAATGCATCAGTTTATTATCAAGCGAATCCTGTAAGTCGAATAACCGGTAAGGGGAGAGCGGATATTTCAAGGGCGTGGGGGCCGGGGTTTGAACAAGAGGGAACGGAGGGGGGGGGGGGGGGGGGGGGGCAACTTAATCTGTGCGCGGAAGCTATAAATCCTTTAAGGGGACAAATCTGACGGTTTTGGAAGGAACGCACACCAGTTTATCATGTGTATCCTGTATAATAAGTCGTACAATCGGTGAGGGGAGGGCGTAGAGTTTGAAGCGGCGGGGGGGGGGGTGTGGAGCAAAAGGGTTTCTAACAGCTTTAGGTGGCATATATGTAGGGGCTTGCTATACGCGTGGTACTAGGTCTAGGCGATGGTGCGGGTGGTGGGGAAGGAGGGGGCGTTGGGGGGTGGGGGGGAGGGATGAATTGGAGCATCGGCATGGATGGCTAGAAAGATGATGAGGTGACATCAGCTAGCCGGTAGTGTTTACTACTCTGGCAGATTTTGATTTTTGGTGGGGCGTTTGAACAAACAAGAGGGAACGGGAGGGGCGGGAGAGACACTTCAATATGTGCGCGGAAACTATACATCTTTGAAGGGGACAAATCTGACGGCTATCTATATCATACATACGTGCCAGGTAACTGGTACCTCTGGTATGCAATGTATTTTTCCCCGCCGAATTTGATCAGAGGCGCCGAAAAATAATAATATTATAATGAGCAAGAAGGAGGACGAAAAAGAGGAGGAAGAGTGGAAACATCGACGGCGGCGGCAGCAGTCACCCAGCCAGTCAGCCAAACCAGTCAGCACGCGCAGCAGTAGTAGTAGTAGGTATATCAACGGCATTGATTTCTGAACTTCTAAATCACGCTTACTCGCCTGTGTGTGTGGCAAATGATGATGTCTGTCGCGGACGAGACATACAACGCGCAGATAGATGCCGAAAATAAAAGTATTACACTTCGTGTACTGTAAACAGCAGCAGCAGCACTAACTACTGTACCCATAGTGCGAAGTGAAAAGTCGGCGGCTACTGGCGTGGTGTATCTTTTAACACACACGTATAGTCTAATGCCATTCTCTTTTAGCACATATAATAACCTACCAGGTATATTCTTAATGAGGACACACACCCAGCAACACGGGCGATCGGAGTATCACACACAGCTTGCAAAGAAGATGAGTTTTCGACAAAATCTTCGATCTCACAGCCAGCTGTGAGATCGAAGATTGCAGTATATTTTTATTTTTTATAAATTATTATAAAAATTAAAATACACTCCAGCTGTGAGATCGAATAACTTGTCGAAGCTCATCTTTGCAAGCTGTGTGTGATACTACTCCGATCGCGCGTATTACGGGTTGTGTGTCCTCATTTAAAGATATAGGTCGGCGACTCCCCTTGCAACTACAGTGTAGCTGTCAGGGTCAACAGGATGATTTTAGTCAGTCTGTGCGCGGAAACTATATATAACCCGTTTCTGAGGGGGACAAAATCTGTCGGCTGTGGAAGGAAATGCATAAGTTTATCAAGTGAATCCTGTAAGTCGAATAACCGGTGAGGGGAGGGCGGAGTTTTGAAGGACTTGGTATTTTACCCTTTCTGCAGTGCTGCAGCACACTCCCGGGCTACCCTCCAATTTAATGCCATCATTAACCCTTTTAGCACCGCAGTTCCCACATGAGACCATATTACTTGGTGTTAGAGTGTGGGGAGGGGTTTTGGGGCTCTCAAGGGGGTTAATATTAAGTTTTTTCAATATAGTTGCTTCTGTGGTTAGAATCTCACGCGAGTGGGAGTTTGGAGTATATTAGCACAGGCAATAAAACTCAAAGGAATCAACTGCTGAGAGAGCGCCTAGCAGCGTGGGTAGGCGCCATTCGATGCGGGGAGGTCGACAAAGGCAGAAAGAGCGGAAGTTTTCTCGAGGTGAAAACGAAGGCTTGTACCGTAGTAATGGGGGAGGGGGGAGAAGAGCCTGTCTGTGCTTAGCGACCTCAGACCGGCGTTACGTCTAGGGACGGAGAAGGAGGGAACAACAAAACAGCAACAACAACAAACAGGTTATATACGATTACCACGCGCACACACCGTGAGCGACCGGCGCGCGTGCGGTGTACGAGTAGTGGCACGCTAGTAGTTGCGGGTTCAGCCTCGTATTGATAGTAGTGTAGTAGTAGTAGTAGTAGTAGTAGTAGTAGTAGTAGTAGTAGTAGAGGTTGTATATATGGTAGGTAGCAGTAGCTTTATTAGCATACGTAGTCTACATACATACCTGAAAAATAAAAAAAAATACACGGGGGGTACACAATTAAGCTCGGTGGCCACCACAGGCATCCAAAGGCACTCAGCGCTCAAGTACCACGAGAAAGTTCTACGTGAGCGGGTGCCCTGGTGCACTGTACCATCACGATAATACTGTCCGGTACGGGAGTGCTGATTGTTGCATCTCGCGTGAAAGAGATACAAGGAGCTATTAATAATACTAACAGTAGCGGCGTTGACTGCGTTTTTCGTTCTGGCGGTGGGAATATTTGTCCCGCTCCCACCAGAAAATCCTCGCGCTGGCTCTACACACACACCCTTCTCCCTCTCGTACAAGAGGAATGAGTATGTATGCGTACTACTGCTGTACACATGGCAAACCTCACCAGGTAGCTCCTTTGTTTGGCGTTTCTGGGGCCGTTTTAGATGACAAACTGCTTGGAATTGGTGTGGAGGAGATGTTCTTCATTTATATGCAGGCAGAAAACTGCACATGCGCACACGTTTTTTTTGGGTGGGCCGTTCTTGGTTGTGACAAGCTACTTAGAATTAGTGTAGGATGGGATGTTCTTTGCAGAAACTGCACATCCACGTTTGTTTTCGGGACCGTGTTTTTTCGGGATAATAAACTACTACTTGTGGGAGTAGTCTAGTCGTATAGGATTTTGTTTTGGCAGAACAGCACACGCTTTTTTTGGAAGACGTTTTTGGGGGGCGTTATCGGAGGACAAGCTACTTGGAATTAGCATAAAAAGTTTTTGGCAAAAGAACCGCACAACAACAAACGTTTTCGGGGTCGTTAATAACGGGGACAAATTACGTGGAATTAATGTAGAATGGTCTGTTTGTTCCAGAACTGCATGCATCTACGTACGATCGTTTTTTTGCGAACAAACTACTTGGAGTCAGTGTGGAATGCTTTTTCGCAGAAGAACTGCACAACAACACACGCTTTGGGGGACATTTGTTGAAACTACTTTGTACTACAACCACTATTAATGTATTTTTTGCAGAACTGGGCACACGTTTTTTGGGCCTGCTTTCCTGGGGGGGAACTATCACTATATTTTTACCAGTATACTTTTTGGCCTCGGACAACACAGCTCGCAGATGCCGTTCCGATGTAAATAGAACATCCCTCCATAAAGCAGCAGTAAGTAGTACTTATGAAGTCGAATGATCGCACCATATATCCAACTCATTGTTGCCACGACCGATACCAGTATTAAACAGCAATCCCGCACAGCCTTTCTTTTCTGCGCGTTGAAACATACGCGTAGCAGCTACAAGCCAGCCATTTATTATGTGGACAGCGGGTTGTCGTTCGATGCCTCTTCGGAAGTGTATGAGGGGGAGGGCTCGGACCTTGCGGTTGGGAGTGGCAAGCTTATCATGGGTGGGAGAGCGGTAGTGTTTGGGGGAGGGGGTGAAGAGGGCAGGGCCACAGAGAGAGCGAGACGGCGGGGACTCTTTCCTTGCCACGACCGATAGCAGTATCAAACAGGAATACCGCACAGCCTTCTGCGCGTTGAAACATACGCGCAGCAGTTACAAACCAGCCATTTGTCATGTGGACAGCGGGTTGTCGTTCGATTTTTCTTCGGAAGTGTGTGGGGGGGAGGACTTGGCCCTTGCGGCTGGAGCGAGCAGGGCCAGGGGAACATGGAGGTACATCTATTAATAGTAGTATTCGTGGTTTTTCGTTGTTGGAAACATCGTTTCACGCTTTCATCTGCTGGATGTTTTGTTCTTTCGTCATGATTCTGGTTTTTGATACTGCATTGTCAGACGGCCAATGAAATAATAATACGTGGTAATCATAGTAATAATATATTGGTGAAATTCGTGTACCTGGTAGATTTTTTCATGTTTTTTTTGGTTCTACGAGGTATGAGAGTTAACCCTTTTTTTGAACCCTTTTAGCGCCGCACTCCTGACACGGGGACAAACCACTTGGAGTTAGACTACGATAACATCCTAGGAGTTGGAAATTGGTTAAATCAATCTTACTTCCCTCTATGACTTCAGAGGGAAAACTTGTCGCTAAAAACAAAAGCGGCGATTTACAGCATCGACCACGCCAAGCAACCCCGGCTCGTTGGGGTAGTGAGTGTAAGGGAGCTGTGCGACACGTGGTGATATGAAACCACAGAGTATAAATAGTGTGTCGATTAGAGTGCTGCTGCACGCTTTTTCCCAGACGCTTGATAAAAGCGCGCTCACTCGTCGTTTTTGCGGGTCGCTGGGGTGCATGTCCCCCCAACGGAGTCAACCGTCATACTGGCCTCGGATTGGACGCTCTTCGTAGGTGTGCCATTTGAGCTGACTGATAGCTCAGTGCAGCTAGGGCGCATATCAAATGTACTGCTGTGTTGTGCAATGCACTCTGAATATTTTCGCTGACTGATACAATAGCTCAGTGGTTGTGGCGCACACTAAAACTGCTGTTATCCAGTGTATCCTATCAGACTATAGCCCCCCCCCCCCCCGCCGCCGCCCGCTTCCCCGTTCAGTGGCATTCTTACATCGCTGTTGATAGTATTGTATATTTGCTGTTTGCCATCCGGCAATCAATGTATGTGCGGCACGAGCTTCAACGTTGATCTCGTTCAACGTTGATCTCATGTCTCGCACAAACATCCCCAGCCAGAAGGAATAACGAAAAGCATGGGTGGGAAACGGAAAAAAGTTGAAAAAAATATCGATAGGTCTCTTTGATTTGTCCTCTCCAACAATGTTCAGCTCAGCGCTACTCGGTCCGAGTCGACAAGGGAACTATGATAGGGTTGGTGTCTCCTCGCGGTAAAGAAGAAGGCGTGTACCGTAGCGGGGAGGGGGAGAAGATCCTGCTTTGTGACCCCGGACATGAGTTACGCGTAGGGAGTGAGAAGGGAAAAAAAAAATTGCGAGCGTAGTAGAAAGGACATCTGGGAAATAAAGAAAAAAAGAGAATCTCAAATAAATCGCGACCCCCCACGCCAGTAAAGCCAACATAGGAACCAAGAAAACCCCACGAGAAGGAAGCAAAAACAAGCAATTTTTTTTTTTGCGCTTTGTGCGAGCCCTTCTTTTCCTGTGTGTGGCAAAATGATGCCCCAGACGAATAAATTTCAAGTGTGAATGCTTTAGTGTGTCCCCCGCCGGAAGGAAGGTGGGTGCGGCTACAAAGGGTTGTCTCACCCTGCGTTGGCTTCCTCTACCTGCGCCTCCATCGGCCTGGAATCAAAATCTGCTCTTCTATTAATACCTGTTGTCGCTCATACGATACATCCTCATGATCATTTTTTAAATTTTGTCCTCCCGACGACGCCGTTTGTTAAGGTATTTCAGTGGGGTATTAGTCCGTTTGACCACTTGCAAAAGGTTAACCAATAGCTTACCCAAGCTAAGCCTTATCGCATATGACGTGCATGGCATGAAATAATTTGATACTTCATGCGTTCGCCTCAAAGGCCGCATTCAGGCTCCGTCCCCACTCCGTTTGGGTATTATTCTTCCCCCCCCCCTCTGGCCCTGCTGCCTCTGAAAGTGGCCATACCGGAGATTAGCGTCACACGCTGAATCCCCCATATGCAAGTCCGTCTTATGAGCGGTTATTGGAAGGATGCAGCTCACCCTTCATGCGGCTCGCCGAACACCTCATGGCACTTGGTGCAAGCAATGTCTGCCTGGTTGGTGACAACCCGACGTGCTCCGTCCCGGCATTGTAGGGGTGTGAGGGTCTATACCCCATATATATGGTCACACGAACACAGTTATGCATGAATATCGAGTACCCCCCCCCCCCCCCCCCCCCCCGGCCTCTTCTAGCTGCTTCAGGCAACCCTGCAATTGGAATTCGAACCGAGATACTCCCCTCTTCGAGATGGCTACCTATCGTATGGTTACCGATAGTAGAGGAAAGAGGTGCACCCTGCACATTTCCTTTCTAGCAACGGGTTCTCCATCCCTTACCCCCACTGCTACGACTGTGAGTGATTTTTACTTCGTGGCTACAGCTGCCGTGGTAGTTATCAACTTAGGACAGCTACAGCTACCGTGGTGGGTAATAAACCTAGGTGTGGCCCTGTCAAAGCCAACCAACTGACTTGAGTCAATATTCTATGGAAGGATGTTCGATTTACATCGGAACGGCATTATAGTATATAGTTTATAGTACACGCTAGATCAATTGTATATTTGTGTCAGAGGGCAAAACAAATATAAAGTACTCGCAATAAATAGCACAAGTCGGGCCACAAACGCGCCAGGCAGATCGATGCAAAAACTCGAAAAATATTCTGCAAATCACCACCCGCAACTAGATTATTATAAAAATTAAAATACACTCCATCCAACTGTGAGATCGGATATTTTGTCGAAAGTTATCTTTGCAAGCTGTGTGTGATACTCCGATCGCGCGTATTACGGGTTGTGTGTCCTCATTAAGGATATAGGTCGGCGACTCCCCTTACAACTACAGTGCAGCTATCAGGGTCAACAGGATGATGTTAGTCAGTCTGTGCGCGGAAACTATAAAACCCGTTTCTGAGGGGGACAAAATCTGACAGCTGTGGAAGGAAATGCATCAGTTTATCAAGTGAATCCCGTAAGTCGAATAACCGGTGAGGGGAGGGCGGAGTTTTTACGGACGGGTAAGTGTGGGGGCCTGATTTTGATCAAAAGGGGGGCGGGAGGGGGGGGAGGAGGGGGAGGGGACGGGTGGGGCAGGTTTATTTGTGCGTGGAAACTATAAATATTTCTTGTGGGGGAGGGGGGGGAATGTGACGGGGGGGGGGCGGGGGCGGGGGGGGAGGGCTTTAGGTCGCATAGATGTAGGGGTTTGCTATACGCGTGGTCCTAGGTCTAGGCGATGGTGCGGGTGGTGAGGAAGGAGGGGGCGTTGGGGACGGGGGTGGGTGGGAATTGCAGCAGCGGCATGGACGGCTCTGAAACGATAACGAGGCGTTACCCAGGGCGTGGAAGTGTTTATTACTCTGGCGGATTTCGATAGTAGGTGGGGCGTTTACGCAAGAGGAAGCGAGGGGGAAAACAAAAGCGGGGGGCGGGGGGGGGGGAAGGGTTTTCAAGAGGTTTAGGTCACATATAAAGCCGAAGTGTATTCGAATATTTTTTGTGACCTAAACCTCCTAAAAAATATCCCCCCCCCTCCCCCCCTCCCCCGTCTCGCTCTCCCTTGCTCAAACGCCCCACCAAATATCGAAATCCGCCAGATTAATAAACACTTCACGTACAGGATATCACCTCATTATCTTTAGAGAGCCATCCATGCCGCTGCTTTCCCCCCCCCCCCCGCCCCGAACGCCCCCTTCTTCCCCATCACCCGCACCATCGCCTAGACCTAGCACCACACATATAACAAACCCCTCACCTGAAACCCTTCCTTCCCCCCCCCCCCCCCCCCCCCCCCCCCCCCCCGCCCCCCCCCGCCCCCCCCGCCCCCCCCGCCCCCTCCGCCCACCTTCCACCCCCCCCCCCGAACCCATCCCAACCCCAACCCCTCGAACACTCCACCCTCTCTCTACTCACTGATTGTACGACTTACCCCAGGATATGCATGATAAACTGACGCATTACTTCCAAAACCGTCACATTTATCCCCTCAAAATAATGTATAGTTTCCACGCACATATTGAGCTGCCCCACACGACCCCCCCCCCCGCCCCAACCACCCCCCCCCCCTAATAATAAACTGGTGCATTTTTTTTTTTTTTTTTTCTACTTTTTTTTTTCTTTCAAAACCGTCAGATTTATCCCCTTGAAAGGATTATAACTTACATGCACAAATTCCCCCCCCTTCCCCCCCCCCCCCCCCCCCCCCCCCCCCTCCAAACCCGCTCGCTTTTGATCAAAACCAGGCCCCCACGTCCGTAAAAACTCCGCCCCCCCCCTCACCGGTTATTCGACTTACAAGATTCACTTGATAAAAGGATACATTTCCCTCCACAGCTGTCAGATTTTG
Source organism: Undaria pinnatifida (assembly GCA_012845835.1). Classification (NCBI taxonomy): domain Eukaryota; class Phaeophyceae; order Laminariales; family Alariaceae; genus Undaria; species Undaria pinnatifida. The sequence goes on from JABAKD010000008.1 coordinate 5,302,116, forward strand.
TCCCCCTCAGAAACGGGTTTTATAGTTTCCGCGCACAGATTGACTAAAATCACCCTGTTGACCCTGATAGCTACACAGTAGTTGTAAGGGGAGTCGCCGACCTATATCCTTAATGAGGACACACAAATCGTAATGCGCGCGATCGGAGTATCACACACAGCTTGCAAAGATGAGTTTCGACGAAATATTCGATCTCACAGCTGGAGTGTATTTTCATTTTTTATAATAATATAAAAATCAAGGATTTGGTCGACACTGATGTTCGCAACATTGTGTGTGATCCTCCGATCGCGCGTATTAATCATATATGTAGGGGCCTACTATACGCGCGGTGAGATGCAATGTATAATGCCTGGTATATAATACTCCAAACCCGCTCGCTTTTGATCAAAACCAGGCCCCCTTTCCCTTCACAGCTGTCAGATTTTGTCCCCCTCAGAAACGGGTTTTATATAGTTTTCGCGCACAGACTGACTAAAATCATCCTGTTGACCCTGATAGCTACACTGTAGTTGTAAGGGGAGTCGCCGACCTATATCCTTAATGAGGACACACAAATCGTAATGCGCGCGATCGGAGTATCACACACAGCTTGCAAAGATGAGTTTCGAAGAAATCTTCGATCTCACAGCTGGAGTGTATTTTCATTTTTTATAATAATACCTAGTCGGCGATTTACTCACTCTTAGTATAGTCAGCCGACTCACTACGCTTGCCGCTAGATGGCAGACGAGCGAGCGCGTAAATAAAGTAACAAGGCTGGAGAAAGGGTGAGGGGCGGAGTAGGCCGTCGATGTTAAGCTTATACGAGATCCAAGCCAGAAACAGTAATACTTGACGAAATGAGCTGCGTACTGATACACCTGTACACACTTATTGCAGTCTTCAAAGAAAGCCGCCTTCGTGGTAGAAACCTTTGGGTATGTCGGAGTATAGAGAGCAATCACCCACCTTTCTGTTTCGTCCAGATGACGCAAGGAGCGTCCTGGGGGGACGGGACGGAACGGGAGGGAGTCCATGCCGAGGAAAGGAGCAAAGGGAGGGAGGAGCGCCACTGTTTGTTCCAGGTCGTCTCGGTGACCCGTCTCGCGGAGGTTGTCCCGCTTCGAAGTTCAACACTGCAGGATCTCGAATAGGAGGATGTGATGGGGGGGGGGCGGGTCGTCGCGGGTGGAAGGAACTGTTCGGGGTGGAAGCCTTTTGGGTATCATCTTGGAGTATAGAGGGGCACCGCCTACCTTTCTTTTTCGCCCAGCTGGCCCAGGGAACGTCGTGGAGGGAATGGGCAATGGAGGGACCCATGCCGAGGAAAGCAGTGCGTCGTGTAGTGAAGGAGGAGTGCCTCTGTTCCAGACCGTTTCGGTGATCACTCAGGTCGCCATCTCACGGAAGGTTGTCCCGCTTCTAACTCCAACCACTGTGCGGGATCGTCAGCATCTCTGTCGAGGCGGAGCACCGTTCCTACTCCTAATAGAGACGCCTCCAATACCACTTGGGCGTGCTAACTTCCGTTTCTTCCATATATAACATAGAACAACTTGTTTTTATTATCTCGTCTTATTAGGAGGAAGGCGGGAGGAAGGGAATAGCGACAAAAACAAGCAGTTGTAGGGGCAGCGCCTATGCTCCAAATCGTCTTGGTAACCACCCACAGATTGCGATCTTGCGGAGGGTGCCTCGCTTCAAACTCCAGCTGCAGGACCGAGATTAAGCTTTAGGAAGAACTGATGGGGCGGGGGGGGGGGGGGTCGTCGCGGGGGGAAGGGATGTAGGGTTTCCATGCTGAAAAACTAATGAGTAGTGAAAAAAAGCATCTGTTTCCAGATCGTCTCGGTTGACCACCCGGGTTAGGTCGCCAGCTCCCAGAGGCTGTCCCGGTGCAAACTTCAGCGAAGGGATCGCCGAGAGGATCTCTAGAGGAGGAACTGATCCGGCGGAGGGCGCGGGGGGGGGGCGTCGTGGGTGCGGGGAAGAGACGGAGGACCCATGAAGAGGAAACATGATAAGATGATGAGTCAAATGTAGAAGAGCGCTTGTTGTTGCAGATCGTCTCGGTGACCACCAAGATCGCGGAGATTGATCCGCTTCAAACGCCAACTACAGGATCCGCAAGAGGCTCTCTATGTGCGAAAGGAATTGATGGGGGCGGTGGGGGGGTTGAGGGGGTCGTCATGGGGAGAAGGGATGAAGGATCCATGTTGGCCAGGAAAAATGAGTAGTTTGAGCGTAGAAGCGCATGTCGCAGATCGTCTCGGTGATCAATCAGATCGCCATCTCGCTGAAGTTGTCTCGCTTTTGACTTAAAGTACGAGATCGCCAAGAGGCCCTATACACATGCACATGCACATGCACATGCACATGCACATGCAGGTTGGCGTCCCCGACGGAGTATAGTAGGCGAATCTCGTCCCTCTACTGACGTGATTGTCGTGGGTTTCATTGAGACCTCACAGAGCGCATACTCGTGCTCCGTAGGGACTTTTTTTCTCGCAACACAAACGACGAGCGGAAAGCGCTCGCGAGTTGAAAACATGGAGGAAAATCGACGAGCACATTAAAAAAAAAACTGAATAAAGTGGGAAGGCTGAACCCTATTATTCGCGAAAAAAAAAGGGGAGATAGCTGTGACCACGGCTTGTCCAGGAGGTCGCTGAGGGTAAAGCCTCTTGCGATTTAAGCTGGGGAGAGAGTAAGAGTGATGATTACCACAAAACACCTCTTCCAGGAGGAACTGATGGGGGGCGCGGCGGGTGGAGGAGGGGGGGGGGGGGTCGTTGGGGCCGGGGCAGGGGCGGGGGATCGTTGTGGAGAGGAGAGTGATGAAGTATCCGTTTTGGCGAGGAAAAAAGGGTAGTGAAGAAGCGACACCGTTGCAGATTGTCTCGGTAATAACGCAGATCGCCATCTCAAGGACCGTGTCCCGCTTCAAGTTTTCTGATTCGGGGTTAATCGGGGCGCATAACGATAACCATGAACAGAGACCATCTCCGGTCTGCTTCTTGTTTTCTGGCTATTTATTTGTGATCGGCGACGACGTGTACGCTGCTGTGTGCGCACATACACCTGGTACACTATTGTCCGATGTCAAACTCGGAGCACTTTTTTTCACCTATATGCAGACACACAACAATTGTATACACGATACATTATGGTCCGCGTCTGCTGGTCGACTATGGGGGTGGTGGTGGTATACACATACACCACCCCGCAAGGGCAGTGTGGGGGACGGGGGACGGGTGACAGGTGACACGATGATGCCTTCAAAAAGGTACATCATGCATCATACAGCACTTCATACTGCATCTGGTATGTTTGTGCTCGTACGCACTATGTACTACGCCCACGGCATCGTGTCATACGAGTGCTTCCTGTTTTTCAGCTGGTGCTCTTCGAGTGGCTTTTCGTACTTCACGCTTTCTGTGCGTTTGTTAGACTGCTGTGCGTAGGATGCGTGCACATCGTCGAAATACGCTGAATAAATGTATGTATAGACCTATACGTTATGCAGGGGGCAGTGCACAGGAAATAAAACGAGTATCCCAAATACGAAGAAACACGAAGCTTCGCGCACTTCTTCATACCAAACGAAAGTGCTCAGCATCATTTTGTACGTTAAACACTACATATAGATAGCCACCAGCATCACCCAGCAGAGTAGTAAGCACCAACATCAGTCTTCTCGGGGATCGAAGCCTGCATAATTTACAGCGAGCAATTGATTGGGCGCCCACCACGCCGCGACAACAGCACAGCATTAGCAGCTGCAGAGTGAAGGTGTATAAAACTACAACTGCTGCTGCATCTGGTATGTCTTGTGTAGCAGTGTAGTAGCAACTGCTTGCTGTACGTGTACGTCGCGAGTGAAAAATACACGAGAGTACCTTTAAAAATGACATATTATTTCCCAAATAACAGTCTGTACCTTTTTTTAGTACGTAATTGATTTTCATGAAAAAATAAAATTTTATTCATGACGAAAGAAAAAATCGCGGCAGAGTTTTTCAAACCAAAGACGCAGATTTTCGGACGAATCGATCGATTGCGCACCGTAAAATTCTCACACACCACCACACGACACAGGCCAGGCCTCGAAACAGGCGCAATAAATATCCAGCCTGCACAGGCCTTGCGTATCCCAACGGTTGCTGCACCAGCTTACCTAGTCTGGAGCGAACGCTCGGCCCGCGGACTGGGGGTCGAAGGAAGGAGAAAGCTTTTTACGAGCATTGTGCTCGTGTCCTTATTATACAAAGCGTGTGGGAATTTCCAGATTTGGTTGCGACTGGAGCTCGCGAGGGGTCTTCCTTGTGAGAGGGGGACTAGGAGCGAGATGGGAGAAATTTGTGTCAGGCCAAGGTTGCGTGCGGCCATCGCCTTGGCCGTGGTGCTTCGGGGTTTCCCGGGCCTTGCCGTGGAGGGAACGGAGGGGCTAATCAGAGGAGGTGAGTGTTTACAACCTGCAGGCGGCGGTATGGTCGATTTCTCTCCCTCGCACACACAGCTCGAAAACCAAGCAATTGCCCTAGAGCTGAAAATAGTAACAAAACAGACAAGGCAAAATAACCCACGACTCGTGGCACATCCACATCGCATCCACATGATGACTGGGTTATTATATACCTGGTACCTGGTACCAGAATGGCGAAACAAAAACAGTAACATAGGTGTGTGCATGTTCGCATTTGACGAAGGGATCACAGACCGGCAGGAGGCAAAGCCGCGCCACCCCCTTGGCTGTGTCGTTAGGCGTAGTGCCCCCTTGTCCGTGCCGCCTCCGCTGCTGGCTAGGCGTGGTTGTCCACAGAGCCACCCTACCCATTTCGGTGTTAAACTGTGCTGATTTTTGATAAATGTTGAAATTTGATGAATCCGACGAATCCCACATGCCACAACATCAAGACTTCCGCCCATATAATAACGATAATTCCTCAAGAAGTGTGACTCCTCTACCTCGAAAGGATTGTGTCACACGTACCAAAGGTAGGATTTTTGGGTTTGCCTCGCGTCTTGGCACCCGATCGTAGAATATGGAGACAACTCTCAACCAGCCAAGGCGATGCAACCAGAGCACTCGAGCCCCCCCGAAGGCAAATGTTAATCCCTATGCTCTATGGTTAACCATGTCGGGGGCGAAACTTCCACTTCCCATCCTGTTCGGGCGGGTATTTTGGGACTTTGTATCAATCAGTTCTCGGGCGGCTCTTTGCGTATACTGAAAGACAGTAGTAGTCTCTGGACGACTCCGTCCAACCCACCCATCTCCCAAACGCGGACAGTCCTCGTGTCTTGTCGGATATTGGTGATGTTGCTTCTAACTTCCATGTACGACGGCAACTCATAGGAAATCGAGCTGGCGTACATACGAGGGCAGAGCTCGCTTTGCTCCATGGATCAAAGTTCCCGAGCCGTGAGCTCACAGGTGGCCTCGAAAGTGCAGCAGAATAAAACTTTGGGTTGAAGCCACGCGGCGCAGCCTCTACTTCGCAGCAGCATCAACGACACAGCATCAGTTGTTGTTGTGAGCTTATTGGGGTCCAGATTTTCCACAACTCGTGAGTAAAATTATTACGTCGTGTGCTTGTTCTAGAGGGGCCTGGTGTGTCGCACGATCACTGCTGCTGCTGCTGTCGAACTCTCCATCTCCTCTCTCCCCTCTTATCTCTACGCTTTGTTTGGCCATCATGGCATTCTGCGCCACAGCAGTACGTACGTATTCGCCCGAAAATTGCTGGGAAATTGTTACTTTTGGCTACTGCTACGGCCAATAGTGTCCGCAGATCTCCCCCCTCCCTTCAGCAGGCTTCCGCCTCCACCCGCCTTTGTCGCTTTCTCGCGCAGGGGCTACAGCAGTAATGCAATATCGAGGTAGCGGTATATATACCTGGTACTTGTGTATATATTTTTTTCTCACACTTGTACTTTCCAGCTTCTGGACAAGCCGTGGTCACAGGTGTCGTCCCTTCTTCCCACCGGTTCTTGCCTTCAATTTTTTTCGCGCATAGGGTTCATCAGCAATCCCGCTGCTCGTCGATTTTTCATCGAGTGTTGTTGCTAACTTCGCGCTTTCCGCAAGTCAATTTGTGCGCAAGAATAAGTCCCAACGAATTTATACGAGTATGCACTCGGCGTGGCTCGAACTCACGAAACTGACCTATACCAGGCTCGAGGATGAACTGATATGGGCGACCGGCTTTATGCACATCAGCAGTCTATGCGCAACATGGTTTTTCTCGGTGCGATAGTCACTATTTTGTGGCATTGGTCGGAAATGAGGAAGCAACGAACAACGACCCGGTATTCTACCGCCACTCTAACTCCTATACACCTTTTGTTCAGATTCATTCGTCCTTTGTGGGGTCCCGGCGGGGGTCCTGACCCGGTGGCGGCCTCGCCTCCCCTCCCAGACCTAAAGAGATTGAGGCGAAGGACGACCGGCCGCGTAGTAACCTTTGTCGCCGTACGAGAAGGGTATAGCCAGTCGATGGTTCAGTTCAGAGCGTCGCGCTATGCCTGGTACCGCCCGAGAGAGTGTGGAGCGCGGCACGGTGTCGCTGTGTTACGTGGTTGAATCCTTTTCTGGCCACTTCCTTTTTCCTTTTCTACACCTTCCCTCCATCCTCAACCGATCCGACTAGGGCTCGACAGCGAATGAAAATACTCGACGTATGTTGATAATGATATCGGGGCCGAGGAAGAAAAAAGGAAACGCAAGCTATGATTCATATGATAGCGCTCTCTTTTGCTCTCGTTTCCGCGCACGACAATAAGGAGCTAGTGCTGTGCCCGTAGTTTGATGGGTCGTCCTATTTTTTATATTTTGGGCAACTACTGCTGCTGTGTATCAGCGACATATAGATGTACCACGCAGCTTGCAAAGTTGAGTTTCAACCATCCAATCGGTCGTACTCACAGCTGACGTTTTTCAAATTTTTGTGTACGTTTCAACCATTCAATCGGTTGTACTCATAGCTGACGTTTTTCAATTTTTATCAAATAATTATACGCGTACGAGTAGCCGGTCGGACTATTAATACTTCCTATCACACCGTACGATACTATTAATATTAAATGACTTGTCTGCTGTACCTGTTTCCTGCTGACTGGTTTACTGGTATACCAGGTCGTAGTGTAGCAATGTCAGTTCTTTCGGGGTGAGTAAAAAAAGCCTCCTTACATTCAGCAACAAATGCGCCCATGAATACTCAAGAGGTACGGGCAGGCGCGAGCTGACTCGCGAAGCCAGCAGGGTCGTTGGTTGCTTGCCTGTGCTACTGCTATTGCCGCCCCCGCCTTGGCTACTCTTGGCTTGTTGGCTGTTTCGATGTTGTTGCACGGCTCTTCCGTACCAGGCATGCCAACATTGCCACTTATCTTTTGCTTTGGTTCGACGGGCGTCGGTCGTTGTCGCATGTTTCCACAGGCTCCACCCCGACGTGTACTTTTTATTTACTTTTTGCATCAGGTACAAATATAAATTTATACATACATTAAATGTATAGTCCGGATCATAGTAGCAGCGGCAGCAGCGCAGACGGTTCAGATACATTTTATAGACCAGACAAGCCAGACCATACAGGAGCGCACGTGGTATGTCCGTATGTTATAACGGACGTCAGCTGTGAGTTCGACGAATTTAGGGCCAATACTCATCTTTGCAAGCTGCGTTGTTGGTACTTGTAATACACTTTGTGGGTGAGTTTTTATCAGCGGGTATTTATTTTTTAGTTGTAAAAATTGTGAAGCTGTGTATTAACCAGGTTTAATTCCCAAACACCTTTGTCATAAATGAAACACAGATCTAATGCACCACGCAGCTTGCAAAGTGGGTTTCAACCATTCAGTTGATCGTACTCACAGATGACGTTCTTTAATTTTTCATCAAATTGAATTTGATACTCTAGGCTACCTTTACTAGGTTTACTGGGTTGGCCTACCATGGCAGCTCTTGCGGACGTGACTGCGACTTTTTTTGTTGTCCTATGGTCAAGGTTACAGCTATCATATCATGGCTATCGTGAAGGTTATGGGCTCGAGATGTGTGATGTATGATGTACCAGATGTGCTGTTTGATATCACTGCGCTGTGGTCAACCCGGCTGTGCATTGGCTGCAGAATGACATCTTTTGATCCTTGTTGTCATATCGTACTCGAAGTATCATATCATAGGACTACGTATCCTTCGTAATACAAGACACGGCTGCTACGAGTGTCGTCGAACTTGCAGTATCCCTGACCCCTTGACCTCCTTGTAGTGTACTACAACACCATTGTTCACTGTGCTCGAGCAGGATCAGACGATGCATCATTGGGTGTCGTGTTCGTTGTTGATTTGTTGGTGTTGTTGACTCGTCGGGTACAACCATTCGACGCGATCTGTCATAGCTGCACACACCGGTTCATTGTGATCCCACCAGCAATGTAGCCCCCCCCCCCCCCCCCCCCGTCTTCGCTTCAGCCCCCCCCCCTCCCCCCCCCCCCCCCCCCCTGCCCACGGTGGGCTTGGACAAGCGGCCCTTCTTGGGAATAATGGCCGGCGTTGCAAACCCGAGATGGGAACACAACACCTGCACCGCGGTGTGTGCGTGAAGACAGACGGGTAGTGCGGTTAATATGCGACGTTCGAAAGGCACAATGTGGGTCATCTGATGCAATATCGCGTCATGCCATACACAGCAGGTGCAATGTTGCGTTTCGACGACAGCGAGCGGAAGTAGTAGTCTTGCGTAGCACGCTCGTTTCCGACGGCAGACACTGACAATGTTAAGACACGATCGGTTGCGGAGTTGGATTGGGGCGGATGTCGGTAAACGTGTGGGTGTTGAAAGTTTCGGTGGTCTGGAGTCTGGAGATGGCGACGATGGAATATGACTGCTGCTGCCATGTACCGGTGCGGGCTAGACGAAGGATGACGCATCCATGGTGTGTATCTCATACCTGGTACATCCCATCGTCGTGCGTGTCTAGACATGAGGCCAAGTATGGATGTACCCTTTTTGCTCTCGTTCATCGCCACACACTCAGCCTGCATTACCCCGGCATCGTTGTACTAACTGTATGATAACTAATGATGTCTAGCTAATGATAACTCGGCGTCTCCGATGGATGAGTAGATGAACCTCGTCCCTTCCAAAGTCAAAGATCGTGGGTTCAAGTGTCACCTAGTGCGTAGTGCTCGTAGGGGCTTATTCTCTGCAAAAAATTGACGAGTGGGAAGCGCGAGATCGTGCGTTAGCAAAACTCGATGAAACCCAACGAGCATGAAAAGGTCAAAAGTGGGAAAGCCGAGCCCCATGCGCGATGAAAATGACGGCAAGTACTGGGGGGGAAGAAGGGAACACACCTGTGACCACAGCTTGTCCAGAAGCTCCACGATACCCGCACTATACCGGTCCACGACTGGTGTAGCGACAATCCTTGTTCTTGCGCATGACAGCCCATAATAGTCTGGACACACGCGTTTCCTCGGTTCATCGCAACATTCATTCGGCCTGCGCCGCGACGGCGGCGTGGTGCGGCGTGGTAATGGTACCGTAAGCCCAACCCTAGTCGTGAACCCCAGACTGCACGAAAATCAGCTCAGTATATTCGTGTCTGACCCGTGGTTTTCGTGTGTACATACATAACTCTGGCAGCGCCCAGGGGAATTGCTGACGTACGGTATGTCCTTGGCGAGGAATGAAAACATATACCTGGTATATATTATAAAAATAAAATACACTCCAGCTATATATATATAATATATATATGTGTTATTTTTTAGTGTTTGTAACAAAACACGGCCGAAGTATCGTACAGCAAGCATCGATCACTCAAATGGTCAAATTCACATTATACGTACTTTGAATGCCTTTTTTTTTTCAACAGTTGTGCCCTGTACGATGATGCCGGCAGTTACCGTACCCCAGCGGCTCGGAGCTCGGGTTGCTTCGTGTGGCTCATGCGGCAACCATACATCGGCCCGTATCGTATACCACACGCGGTTGCGGAATGCACACCACTGCGCATGCTGTCTTCTCGACTGCGCAACTTGGTAGAATAGTCTAGAAGTAGACTTCACTGCGCACACCACCGTCCTACAGTACCGTGCATACATGCTAATTGTAATGCACTAATAATATTAATAGCTACTGGTGAAGGGCGCGGTCGGCTCTTTGGTACGTACCAGGTAAATTCTAAATCGGTACAAGGGCGCAGTCGCTTTTTTTCTTCATCTTCGTGCGTCCACGAGTTACTGCTGACTCCGTATTTGAAACTTCTGATGGACTGCGTCCTTGAAATTAACCCGCTGGCCGACTGACTGACTGACTGCCCAGGGTTTTAGTCAATAGCTACTTCGTACGAACTCGTTGCCTACTGCTAGTGCTAGTGTGGGCTAGTGTGGTCTAGGAGCGCGCAACTGTTATAGTGGGAGAGAACGATGGGGGGGGGGGGGCGTATTTGTTTGTCACTTGCCGTAGTCATTTGACCATTGACCGCGCGTCCCTTTCGAGACCGAGCACCGTTCCTACACGTACTAGAGACCCCTGCAACATTAGTTGGGAGCTCATTACGTTTTTCGTTACATATGCTTCGTATTACATCAAATCGTTTTTGCTTGTCTTGCCTCTTTCCTGTTTGGCCGCCTGTGGCTGCACCGTCTATTCCCTAGGATCGCGATCGTTTTCTCGCTCGTGCCCAGCTATCAATTATTAGTGTACCAAATGATTTTGGGTCCCAAGCCGGTGGGCAAAGAGCTTATGCAGGCCTTAAAACGAAAGACAAGAGTACCTTTGTATCTTGGTATGATGCACCACGCAGGACAGCACGCCTCCTGGGATACTTTTCAGAAACAATTTGCTTCAAACCATGCATGGGAACGCACAGAAACAGAATGGTGGCTTTGAGCAGATAGATTTCGTTCGGGATATTTCCGAAGACGCGTCACTCGGCGTTTGTTTGTACTCTCCGCTGCCGAGAAAAAGATCATGGCAATGCGGGGATGCGTTCGGGTGTGTGGGGGTTCTTCACAGTAAGCTGACATTTCCACACCATCTATCAATAATAGCGGGGACTGCTGTATCATCTGGCGTGTTATATGTTATATTCGTATAGGAAACATGTCCTGGTAAGGTACTTGGCTGTGGGATCGAAAATTGAATCAGAGCTCATCCTTGCAGGCAACGTGTAATGTTTCGATCGCGTGTGTTATGCTTATAGGGTGTTTTTATCCCCGGGACGGGTGCCGGTGGGTGTCTCTCCTGCTGATGCATACCCTCTGGTATATTAATATGTACGAGTATGTGGTAGACAGGCTGCGAGCATGTGTAATGGAGTACGAGTAATGCTCGGTAGTTAAAAAGTGCGACGTTCCGCAAGTGGATACATTCGGCCGAGCCAGCCGTACAAATGTGCACGAGCAAACGGGTGTGGCAACATGCAAGTGCCTACCTGTGGCGGGGCAGTAGAAATAGAGGTGCCGCCTCCCGTGATACCCCCCCGTCTGGTGGTAGAAGTTAACATTGCTGTTGCTGCCGAGAGGGGGAAGGGAAGGGAGGGGGGGTAATCGGCAGGTAATTATCCCCCTGCTTCTTCCCACGGTGTTGGGGTTACAACACCTTCGATGTTGCGTGGGATGATTTTCCAAGAGCGAACGGGTTAATTTCAGAACGAAGAAAAAAAGTGTCGAGTAGTGATTGTTCAAGATATAGCTGGAGTCTTCTCGCGATGAAAATGAAGGCTCGTACCGCAGCGGAGAGGGGAGAGAAGAGCCTCCTTATGTAGTGACTCCGGGTCTGAGTTATGTCTAGGGAGGGAGAGGGAGAAAGAGACTACGAAGATAATACGTAAAAGGGAGGAGCAAAAAAAAAAAATGCCAGAAAACATTGTTTCATTTTTACAGGGGTTCGTTCGCAAGACGTTATTCGTGTAGAACCGGCGTGGGGGGTAGAACATGGTCGTGATCCACGTCGTATTTGCTCGATTTTCACGTTTCCTCTCTCCTCTCTCTTTCGCGTTGCTTGCTCCCCTTTCCGCTACGGAGTACCCGATTTAAGAGCGTCCAATGTGGAGAGGAGAAAACCCTTTGTTTAGTGCGTGGATATTGAGTCAAGACTACTTCCAAGTCTCCAAACACCGTGGGTGCAGTTCTGATAAATAGCAGGTTAATTAACCCCTTGACAGCCCCCAACCCCCTCCCTACACTAATTTCAAGTAAAATGCCCCCCCAAAACGGGTTTCCAGTGTTGTAAGGGGAAGGGTTTAAAGCCGTCAACTCGGCGCATCATGTCTTGTGCCGCCTGACTAGAACCTGCCAGGTATACGATTGTTGCGTCTAATAAAAACCTACCTAATACCCAACCTGGGTCAAAAGCGGCACGGAGATAAGATGGGCAACACTGGCCTGTTTTGAGGGGCTCTTAAATCGGGTTCTCCACTGCAAACGTTAAACTTTTTTTCAGCTTAGTTTCTCTCGCTCACAGCTCACAGCTTGTTCGGAACGCGCAACACGCAACTACATTTTGTGTTGGGCGTCGGCCTTTTTGGTCAAAACCGTAAATCATGATAGCTGGTGCGTTCGCCATCATAGTTGTATTGAAATTGGAAAGTCTTATCATACGCAATTTCCGCCGGTTATTCTCTTCGGCTCGCGCCGTGCCATCATGCCATCATGCCATCATGCCATCTTCTTCATTCAGCTGTTTACGTACCCTACAGACAAAGAGGCAAAAACGCGTTTATGTGCGGTTTGTGGTTTGTGATTTCTCCTTTTGTTGTGCGATGCATCTTTCTCTGTGTTTCGTATTTTAATCGCCGCCGAACGTTTACGAGTAAGGGGTGTATCTCTTTTCGTGGGAATAGGAATCGGTTCAGACCGTGTACACGGTTAGTGCGTGCGCAGAGTGTCTTTTGACGTTTGGCGAGTAGAAAGAAAATAACGAAACAAGACGAAAACAAACGTCAATCACTGGCTTTTGCGTGTCTTTACCTTTAAGCTACACGCAAGCGCTGCCCTTTCTAAGAGCCTAGTGTGCCTTACGGCCTTTGACGACGGGTTGCACGTACGCGACCTTGAGGTAGTAGATTTTTGATGGGCTAGAGGCACGAGAGGTCATCGCCTTACCTTCTATTGATTGTTGTGCGCGACCATGGTGTTAGTGTTTCTGCGCTCGGACTACGATATTCTGCGAAGTCTGGTGCTTCATAAAGTTCCGATACGTGGAAAATATCGTGTTAGTAGTATAATCGGAAATACAAGTGTCCCGATATCGGATAAAATTGCCTTGCCTCTATTAAGGAGATGTCGCTTTTCATGTCCCCCTCCCCGTTGAGAGGGTCGAAGGCGAATATCGAATATCTATATTCGAGGTGTCATGAAAAAAAAGTACGTTCTCCTTGGGCATGGCCATGACCTGTGCTTCTTTATTTCTTCTTTCTGCCTCACATGTTGTGTATCGTAACGGAATTGAAGTTCTGAGCGATTCGATCCGATCCCATAATTATCGGGTCATTTGTCAGATATCGTTGTTTTAGCCTTTGTCGGATTGGACTCGATTGGCGTTCCGATATAAAAAGGTAGTGCATCATATCATATCAAAATGGTTACTATTAGTAGGTGGATATCGAACGTGAATCCTGGTCGAAGTATGATTCGTACCGATAAACAAAATGCCAAATTGATATGGTAGCGATAGTCGATACGTCGATAGTTTGAAACTTGAAACTTTTCGTTCCAGCTTCTGATACGATATGCTTGCTGTATTTAGCCATTTTTTTTTTTTTTTTTTTTTTTTTTCGCACACTTCTACTTTCCAGCTTCTGGACAAGCCGTGGTCACAGGTGTCGTCCCTTCTCCCCCCCGGTTCTTGCCTTCAATTTTTTTCGCGCATAGGGTTCAGCAATCCCACTGCTCGTCGATTTTTCATCGAACGTTGCTAACTCACGCTCTCGCGCTTTCCGCAAGTCAATTTGTGCACAAGGAAAAGTCTCAACGAATTTATACGAGTATGCACTCGGCGGGGCTCGAACTCACGAAACTGACCTATACCAGGCTCGAGGATAACCTGATACGCCACCGGGGCGACCGGTCATATAGATAGGTAAGAATAGAGACCAGCGATTCCATCCGATCCGATCATTATCAGGTGATTATCATATACTGTTGTTTTTTTGCCTTTACCGGATCGGACTCGATTGTCGTACCGATAACAAAAACTAGTGCATAGCATCATACCTGGTACATATTAAATACCTTAGTAGGTGGATATCGAACGATAACCCTGGTAGAATATATTATTCGTATCGATTATCGAAACATAAAACGGATACGGATGCGATGTAAAAGTCAACGAGGACATACACCCAGTAATACGCGCGATCGGAGTATCACACACAGCTTGCAAAGATGACGAAACCTTCGATCTCACAGCTGGAGTGTATTTTTTATAACACTAATAATACCAGATAGTCGATACCTCGAAAGTTTGAAACTTGAAACTTTTCGTTCCAGCCATCTGATATGCTTAGTCTAGATATAAGATATCTTGGCAAGAATAGAGACCATAGCACAGCCGTTCCCTGTGGCAGGTGGTGCTCGTAGGGACTTTTTCTTGAGTAAGAATTGCAAAATTGACAAGCGGAAAGCGCAAAAAAAAACGTGAGTTTGCGAAATTTGATGAAAATCGACGAACGTACAAAGCTTGAAAGTGGGAATGCTGAACCCTGTGCGCGATAAAAGTGAAGGCATGTGCCCGGGGGCTGGAAGGGAATTAATGCACTTGCGACCGCGGCTTGTCCACATCGTGGCCGAGAATAAAACCTCTCACGGGTTGAGCTGGAGAGTAAAAGTAATGATGAAATGAAGAAGAAAAAACAGACAACATGGGATGCCAGAGGCCAGAGGAGGAATGGAGTATGGAGGGTAAAACGCCTTCGATTGATGAGACGGCAGCACTATTAGTACGTGCGGTGCAGCTTATCAGGTACCTGGCATAGGATTATATCGAAATTTCAGTGTTTTTGATATGTTAAACTTTAGATTCGATATCCTATACAGAACCTGGTACGATAGTACCCTACTGCTGCTGTTCCCGATTCCATATCCGTGGCCCAAGTGTTCTACCGGATATAGAAGGTTCCGACTTCCTCGAGGGTCGGACAGAGGACAGAGCGTGATATGTACTGCTTGTAGTGGAAAGTGGGACGTGGAGCTTTAGATCTACGACTGAAGTTTTGAAGTTTTGAAGTTTCTCACACCGCTGCTGATGCACACTTAAGAGTACTTCCATCAGCTTTTTCCTACGCTTGATTAGCTACGCTTGATACCTTCTGCTTGAGCTATGGGGCTCTGTGGGCTCGGTTGCCTGACTGGGTGATGGTTGATTGACTGAATAGTAGCCGATAAATTGCGGCTAAATGATGGCAAGTGACTGTTGATTTCTGTTTTACCCATGTACCATCGCGGCTGTCGTTCGTGACGAACGAAATGACTTCGTATGTAAAATGTTATTTTTTTTACTTGCGCCATGACGTCAGGACTAACTAGCACGACTCTGACTGCCTTCGTGCCTTCGCCTTACTCGTTGGATATTTCTGTCGCAGCTCGATTCTCGAGGGCTGTGCCGATTTGTGTGTTCTTTTCACCTGCTCTGCGCTCTGGCTGGGCGATATTACTTTCAAAATGATATACGCACCCTTAACGGTGTATATAAGCATTTCAACGCGAGTCGACGGGGGAAGAAAATGCTGAAGTGTTCTCGCGACAAAAACGAAGTCGCGTACCGTAGTGGGGATGGAGGAGGAGGGCCCGCTATGTGACCCGGGATCTGAGTTACTACTGGGAGGGAGCGCGAGAGTAGTGCGAGGATAATAAATGTGATGATGAAGAAAAAAAATGGATGAATAAGCCATGCACCCCTCACAGCTAAGTAATGCATTTTATACACACACCCAGACATGCACACCCGCTGTGAATTTGGGGCTAGGCTCTAGGCTAGTGCTTAGGCTTTTGGTCGGGTTGGGACCTGGTACCAGGTATAGCCGGTCGCCCCGGTGGCGTGTCAGATTATCCTCGAGCCTGGTATAGGTCAGTTTCGTGAGTTCGAATCCCCCGGGGTGCATACTCGTATATATTCGTGGCGACTTTTTCTTGCGCACAAATTTACTTGCGGAAAAGGCGAGAGCGTGAGTAAGCAACACACGATGAGAAATTCGACGAGCAGTGGGATTGCTGATGAACCCTATGCGCGATAAAAATTGAAGGAAATAACCGGGGGGGGGGAGGGACGGCACTCGTAACCACGGCTTGTCCAGAGGCTGGAAAGTAGAAGTGTGCGAAAAAAAAAAAAAAATGTATATATATATAGGTAGACTAGTATCAATTAGGTAAAAATTATCAATAGTATTTATAGTATATGAAGTAGGGGTGCGCGGCTTATACACGCTCCCAGAGGGATTATTGATGAAATATTACCGGCCGAGGGATTATTGATGAAATATTACTTGCCGGCCCCGGCCGGTTTTCATTTTTACAAGGCAGTACGCGCTCTTCACAACAGTAGTAAACTGATATTTCCACCCATCTACATCCAACACAACCAGTGTCCGTGCAGTGCGAAGTACATGCTTAAAACCTGAAACTCGGGATGTAAATAACGCGCAACACGCCGCGGGCGGTCAACGAGCGCACGCACGCACACGCACTACGTGCGGTGACGCATGTTTTCTTCTTTTTCTGTTTTCGTATTAATAGTGTGTTCTTCACCTTAAAGTGATGTTCTGCACGCACACATACCTGCACGCCACGACGCATGGTTTCTTCTTTTCTGTTTTCATAGTGTGTGTTGTTCACCTTAAACTGGTATATCCACCCATCTACATCCAGCACAAGGACCGCCGTGTCCGTCCTAATGCCTCATATCATAAGAGATGAGCTCTGTGGCGCACAGACACGTGCACGCCGTGACGCATGGTTTCTTCTTTTGTGTTTTCGTAGCGCGTGTTGTTCACCTCAAACTGGTCTTTCCACCCATCTACATGCAGCACAAGCACCACCGTGTCCGTCCTAATGCCTCGTACATCATAGAGACGAGCTCTGTGGCCACATGCTAGGAGACAAAGAGATACACATTGCAAATATATTCAGCAAGGTGATTTGGCCATGCAATAATAGCAATGCCACCCGCCACGAGCAGGCGGACCAAAACCAAAAATATGCATGCCAGCACACCACATCGGACAGCTTACAGTAAGAAAAAAAAAGGAGGTGACTCGAGACGAAAGAAGAAAAAACAAATGGGAAGACACCACACCAACAACACCAGCACCACACACCACACACACCACACACGCCACAGACCAGGTACATTGTACAGCTGAAACAGATGGTAAGTTTGAACAGGGAGACGATTGATGAATCCAAGAGTGTACGATATAGCTTCGTAGCACCATTTTAGAACACTATTGAGTACCAGCTGAATCATGGAATCTGTGCTCGAGTGTGTAAATAGAAAATAGGATGAATAAATACTATCGCAGGTAGGGCGGTAGGGTACCATGAAACGCACTCGACGCCCAGTTGGACTGGTGCTGGTGCTGGTGCTGGTGCTGCGGGTGAGACTGCTGCCCGGACTCTACTGTTTATTTTCTACGGGCTGCTGTTGTTGCTTTTGGTGCTGCTACTGGTGCTGCTGGCCGTGGTGTCCTCGCCCACCCTGATGGAAATTGTAAAAGGTAAGGAAGGTTGTAGCCGGCTAGGCTCGCGTCCTATCCTTTGGCTGCTTTCCTGTTTCAATTATTTGATTATTATAATCCTCGGGCGGATAGGGAAAGTAGGAAAATACATCTTGAGCTGACCACAATCAGTTCCACGTATTTTTAGTCAATTCGTGTGTCAATTGAACTCAGTTGTCTTCGCAATCCAGCGCCACGACGTATGCGCTAGCTACTAGCTAGCGGGTCCTTTAGTTCCCGTGGTATCGACAGCGCGAGCTGTCCGTCCCTGCAGGCGGTCGCCGTTACTACCGCACCAGCGCAAGCTACTCCAGCAGCTGCCGTTCGTTGTGTACGGATGGGTTTAATGACAATTCGTAAAACTGCTGCGTACCGGTTCTCTACGCACACACAGCAGTGGTGCATACCGGTTCTGTTTGAATACATGTACCACGTAGCAGTTATGTGGCAGCGCACGGTTTTTAGTGGTGATATTATTAGGTGATTTGTTGCAGAAAAAGAGGTATACTTCGAAGTACAGTGGGCACCCCGATTTAACAGCGCTGCTTGACAAACAAGCCCAAACTATGAGTAGCGCTCTTAACTAGACGTTGCTTTTATCTGTGTCGTACATAGTGGTATTTTTTTATTTAGTTTCGGCGGGACGTGCCGATTTGACCGCTCTTTAGTCCCGAATGCTCTTGTCCTGGACGCTCTTAGATCGGGATACCCACTGTATAAGAACTGGTGGTATGTTAGCGGTGCGGCACTGATGTACGACGAACTGGTGCTGTTCTGCTGCGGCTGTTGCGGCGTTGTTTAGTTGTCTTGGCCGCGTGATGAAGCAGAGGTTGCTTTGTGGCTTGTCGTCGTTTGTCAGTATGGTGAGACACGATTCGACGACCGCTACATGATGATGATGATGGTGATGGTGATGATGATGGTGATGGTAATGGTGATGGTGACTATGCGGAAAACAAAAGAGAAGGAGAGTCAAAGTTTTCAGTTCAGGTTCGTGTTTAGTTGCGCGTTACTTGTCTATATGGTGAATTTATTGTATTATGTTGTGCGTGATCGCACGCTGAATGTTAATGCTGAATGACCGACCGACCGATCGACAGACCGACCGACCGACCGATCGACAGACCGACCGACTTATCGGCTGACTTTTCCGCGAGTTGGGAACTCTCCTGTATACACGTCACACGTTTTAGCAATCAATGCCCCCAGTATTGGCTACTGGTATGATTTACGAGTACACTACGGGGTACCAGGTATACAATAGCACCTGCTGTGTCCCACATGATGCGTTCTTCGGACAGGATCTGGGATGGTGTGGTATTTAGTACAAACTGGTGCATGCCACAGCCGTCAGATTTTGTCCCCCTCGAAAACGGGTTTTATTGTATCCGCGCACAGATTGATCGGCATCACCCTGCTGACCCTGGTACAAGCTACACCACTGCCTGTAGTTTTGAGGGGAGTCGCTGACCTATAAATATATATATATATATATCCAATGGCCGTCCCAAGTTAGCGTAACGCCGCCCTGACTTTTTGGCCTTGTTGCTATATATCCAATGGCCGTCCCAAGTTAGCGTAACGCCGCCCTGACTTTTTGGCCTTGTTGCGTTCTCCCCCCAGTGCCATTGATGCACTATTAATAGATACCCTCTATGAGCCCAATGCCGTCTTTAGGTAGTTCATAGGGTCTGCTAGGTATGGTGTTTTTTCCTTCCCTTTCCTTTCCTTGCTTCCTCTTCTTGTCTTGTCTTGTCTTTTTTCCTTTCCTTTTTCGCTTCGTATCTTTTTCTTTTCGTTTATTTCATTTTTTGCCTTTTGTTTTCTTTTTTCCAATGGACTTGAGTCTGACGTGCGGATGCGTAGTGATGAAATACCACGTGCAATATCTACGTGGTAGTCTGTTCTGGGTGGCAAGCGATGTAGTCGGTTTTTTCAGGCGCGAGGAGTGCGACGTATGCACCAGTTTGGACCTGGTACATCGTAAGCTGACTCCCGATCGATTCACTTTTTGTACTTTTTTGGCGGAGGCATGGATTGCGTCAGCTATGATATATGCGTGTACCACTTTTAGTTTTGTGTTTTCTCCGTGGCGTATTCCTCAATTCCAGAGTGGAGCTTGTCCTGTGACCACGGACTTGATTATGCGAGTTAATGTGCGAACAACAATGTCCGTAATGAGGGCACACAAAGAGTAAAACGCGCGATCGGAGGGAGTATCACACAGCTTGCGAAGATGAATTTCGACGAAATCTTCGATCTCACAGCTGGAGTGTATTTCAATATTTTTATAGCGCGGACGATAGAAAGCGGTATACCGCAACCATTCCGCGCCACCGCGCGGTACAGCAGAATGCACCCAGATTGTTGGCCCCGATCCGCGACGCTGATTTGCTCGTACCGGTTTTTGACACCAACTCCATGCGGTACATCGTACCGCGGCTTTTCAGCTCGGCCGTCTCCGCTTTCTGACGTGACTCATACCGCTTTCTGGCGGAAAATACCCCATGCGGACCGACCTTGCCCGAGGCTCTTCACGCCCCGCATCCTTTCAAATTCCGACTGAATCTCAACCATGGGCGCCGCGTCATGCAGACTGCATGTTTACAATAAATGCTACATGTAGAAAGCCGTGTACCGGTACTAGACTACAATGTAACATGCTCCCGATTATTTCAAGGTCCACATTTCAACGATCGAAAAAGTCGTTGGTTCGTACATACTGGTAACCAGCAGTGTACGACTACTAGTAAAACGGGTGGCGCCATCACGTACAGGAGTTGTAAGGGTATCTTTTTTTGCCCGAGGCTCGGTTCTTTTTCTTGTTATTTTTCAATTGGGCGTCTATTTTTAGGTTTTAGTGTATGGGTAGTTTATTACAGATTATTTTTCGGAAATCTCAAGTGAGCCCAAGTTCTTAACTACCAAGTTAAACTTACAGGGGGTGTTTTCGGGCGTGTATACATGCAGACAGCAGAGCTAGGCGTATGTGGGTGTCCTCAGGCGTATTTACATGCAGACAGCAGAAGTAGGCGTATACGATCTATAACTCGTAAATACATGCCTGGTACCAGGTACGAGTATTGTATGGCTGTTACAGCCAACGGAAGTACCTGTGGTTTCGTTGTTCTACAGATTATTGCAATGTACTTTTACGTTTTACCTGGCAGTTGAGACTGCACCTGTGTACCAGGTGAGCTGTAATCGGATACGTGGATCGGTTGGGTTGTGTCGTGGTGGTTTGACATGTTTTGAGGTAGGGCACTGACTGCCTCGGCCACGGTAGCGCTGCTGCTGCTGCTGCTGCTGCTGCTGCTGCTGCCAGCGGCGTTGCTCTTTTCTCGTCTAACTCGTCGGCCGAAGTGATTGTTTCGTACCGTATCATACCATGCGTATGATACGTACGTACACCACATACCCTACACCTGATGAATATCCTTATATAATATGATGTTGGCTTTCTTACGAGCTCCATAGTTCGTTGTTCTTGAATGTGCGTCCCGGCACTCGAGACACAAGTCGAACATCAACGTCAAGTACAAGGCACAGCAGCAGCTAAGCTAAGGAGCTGAGGGCTGAGCTGAGTGTGAGATCGATGGAACCCGTGTACACGTATCACTGTCGATATAGAGGAGTAGGCGGTGCGTGTGCCGTGCTTGTGCGAGATAGTGGCAACCGAGTACCAGGCACCTGATACAGCTTTGTATAGCTTCGTGTTGATATGAATACCAGGATGCTCTTCAGACCTGCGCAGCACGCGCATCCTACGTACGCAGGAGAGAGCAGACAGAGCGACAACGCTGTGTATCGTTTTTTTAGAGCTTATTGCTCTTGTTCTGCTTGCCTTTGCTGTGAGTACTTGCCACGGGTTATTCATATATGAGTACTGCAGCCCCTACTGGTTGAAATGTGCTGGTTACTGCTGGGTGCCGGTTTCAGTATCTGATGAGACGGAGTTTGTTTTTCATTACAGGAGGGCTTCGGTTTAAGAGCTACCTGACATCAGTTTAGGGGCAATACTGGTTTAGATATGAGGTGAGATTGCTTGGCAAGAACACAATACTATCGATATCGTATTTGGCGCTCGTGTTTTGGGTACCGCACGTAATCGGTCTCTGAAATATGAGTTATTTTTAATTGCTATTTTGGGTTTTGCTTTAACTCAAGCGTGCCTTAATAGCTTTAGTTGCTATTTTGGGTTTCGCTTTAACTCGAGCGATTGCCTTAACCCCTTTACAACTGGAAACCCGTTTTTGGGGACAAAATTACTTGGATTTAGTATAGGAAGGGGTTCGGGGGCTCTTAGAGGGTTATAATAGCTTTAATCTTTATTCGATTCGCTGTTAAACTGATAATGCCCATTCCGATTAAGAGAAGTAGCACGTACCGGTTTAAGAGAGGTCTGCTTGGCGTGATACACCCCTATCTCCAAACCGTGTGATCCCTGCACCTAGTGCCGCATTCTTACGCTCTTCGTGTACATGCCGCCACTACCATCCCCTCCCCCCCCTCCGCCTCCCTTTCCCCCTCCCCCCATCCAACACGCGAAAGGGTACATGTCGTGTGAAATCAACAATATGCCATGTTTAATCGACGTTGAACCAAGTTCATGGACCACCGGTATGGACCCGGGCGCAAGTGTAACACTTGTTACTTTTGTACTCGTTCAAAACCCTTGGTGCTTCTCTGCGAGCTCATGACTTATTTATCGCATACGTGTAGACAAAATGTCGCCCTCTGAATAGGGAACCCTTTTCGCTACGACGTTTTTTCTGGACTTCCTCTGCTCGAGATTCATGCGGTTTAATTTTTGAAGTGCGTGTAATGTAAAAGGGTTACTATTAGACTAATAATGTCCGTTCGCGACGTAACATTGAGAGTGGAGAGTGGAGAGCAAACGTACAACTAACGTTCACTCTCCACCCCTCATGTCCATATGCCCCCGGCGATTGCATCATCAACGCTGTCGTCTTTTCCCGTCGGTTTTACGTTGGTATCGTATGCCACGACGATGCCACGGTCACCTGCCGGTTTTAGCAACAGCGCTTTTCTTATATCTGGCACCTGGCATTGAAAACGACAAGCACGTAAACACGACTTATCGTATACAGTAGGTACTCCGATTTAAGAGCGCCCAGGATAAGAGCACTGGGGACTTGAGAGCGGTCAAATCGACATGTTTCGCCGGAGTGGGCGCAGCACTACACGGACTGGCTCCCGCCTATTCGTACTAAAAGCTGTATATTTCCCACTACAGATAAGAGCAATATCAACTTTGAGATAACGCTTGCTTGGGCTTGTGGCGGGGCGCTCTTAAATCGGGATACCCACTGTACCTGGTATTGAAAAAGGACAGGTCAAGGCACGATAGTTTATTGCTGTTTCCGTTTTTTCTGCGGCGGTTCTGATGGAAACCCCGATTTTGGTGGATATGGTCGCGCGCGATTACAGCTCTGGAATCAGGGTGCATGGTGGGCCCTCCGGCGGCTACTTGTACACGCTGGGATACCCGGTTTGAGATCCCCTCCGAACGACGCATGCGACCATGGAGTTTTTTTTTCCTTTCTGCTGAAACGCTTTTGTCCGTCGGATTGTCATCCTTGTCTATTTTTTTGGGGATTAAGTTTCATTGTTTATCTAGGCCGAGGGATTGTTCGTTGGGTACGACGCACGAGCACCTTTTTTTTTCTGCCTTGATCAGTCGTTGGGAGAGGTAATTTTATTTTATTTTTCTTTGTTTGTTCTTCATTCCATTTAGTATCCTCGCGCTACTCTCGCCCTCCCTCCCAGTAGTAACTCGGATCCGGGGTCGCAAATAGCGGGCCCTCCTCCCCCCTCCCCACCATGGCACGTGCCTTCATTTTCATCATTTTTGTCGCGAGAAGAACTCAGCGTTTTCTTCCCTCGTCGACTCGCGTCGAATTGTACCTACCTACACTGCTTGGCGCTCTCAGCAGTTGATCCTTTTGCTGTTGTTGTTGTTGTTGTTGTTGTTGTTGTTGTTGTTGCATTTTAGCCAATATAGTCAAGTCTCACCACGGTGGGAATCGAACTCAAGGACCAACGCTAGTAGTATTCGAGGGTAACTACTACACCGGTGCGACCGGACACATCGAGGTCTTCAAGGGAGAAGCCTCGCAAATAAGAAATACACTACGTGTGCTGCTGTTGCGCAAAACATGTCTGGAGACGGCACTTTCATTCCTTGACCGGGACGGCAATTTTCCCATAATTTACCTTGACGCCAAACTACTAGGTTTTAGTGTAGAACGATCGGTTTTGCACCCTTGACCGCTCGACGTTTTTCCTTGACTGACCGTTTCCTGACATCTTGGTTGCACCTCTATGTACCGTAGCTGTATTAGATGCGTTTAACGGGCTATATCGTGTTTATATACAATATCACCAAAAGACTGCGTAACGGGACCAATTGCGCCAGTATACTGGGTTCTCGAGAAGAGAGTAGCGCCGAGTGAAAGCAGTATACTGGACTGCATCAGTGTACTGAGTTCGCGGGAAGAGAGTAGAGCCGAGTGGAGCCGGTATACTGGACTTCATCAGTGTACTGGGTTTGCAGGACCATGTAACGCCGAGTGAAGCCAGTGAACTGGACTGCACCTGTATTCTGGTTTCGCGCGAAGAGAGAACCACCGAATGAAGCCAGTATACTGGACTTCATCAGTATGCTGGGTTCGTGGGAAGCGAGTAGGACCGAGTCAAGCCAGTGTACTGGAATGTATCAGCCAGTATGCTAGACTTCATTAATAGCCAGTATCCTGGGTTCGCGCGAAGAGAGTGGCGCCGAATGAAGCGAAGCGGCCAAGCGAACCGACCAAGCGAACCGACCAAGCGAAGCGGCCAAGCGAAGCGGCCAAGCGAAGCGGCCAAGCGAAGCGGCCAAGCGAAGCGGCCAAGCGAAGCGGCCAAGCGAAGCGGCCAAGCGAAGCGGCCAAGCGAAGCGGCCAAGCGAAGCGGCCAAGCGAAGCGGCCAAGCGAACCGACCAAGCGAACCGACCAACCGAGCGAACCGACCAACCAAGCGAACCGACCAAGCGAAGCGGCCAAGCGAACCGACCAAGCGAACCGACCAAGCGAACCGACCAAGCGAAGCGGCCAAGAGAAGCGGCTTGGCGAAGCGGCTTAGCGAAGCGGCCCAAGCGAAGCGGCCCAAGCGAAGCTGCCCAAGCGAAGCGGCCCAAGCGAAGCGGCCCAAGCGTAGCGAGGCGAAGTGTCCCGCCCCGGGCTGGTGGGGGGAACCCGCAGCACCGCCGGAGTAAATGCAGAACGCGTTTCCACTTCATTTTCCGTCGGAGTCGGGGCTCAGTTGTACTCTGTACTGGCCGGGGGTGGATACGGGAATCGAAACAGAAAATGGCGGAAAAAACAACACAATGAAACAATGTGTGTATACCTGGTACAAATATACTTTTTTGCTTCCATGTATACGTCGACGGACGTTGTACGTGGCGATGATGAGACGATCTTCTTTTTCTTCGCTTCCGCTTTCTCTCATATCCTGCTGAAACTCATCTTTGACTCGGCCTGAAGAAATGCAGGAATAAATGCAGGACGGCCCTGCGAAAACAGCGTTGCAGGACTTGTTGTAGGGCGTTGTTCTGATTGTTAGAGGGCTGGCCTCTCGGCCGCCTGGTTTTGTTGGGGAAAACGCCACCACAACACGCGGTGGAGCCGCGCGCCCGCCCGCCCCGTACGAACTCGAGATCTCTCAAGGGTTAGGGCTAGAGTTAGGTCAGGTTTTCTGTGGGGACGGGTTGTTAATAGCTGCTCGGGTCGATGTGTTGGATTGAAATTGACCACAGGCAACCTGCAGGAAACTTTTTGCAGGGCCATCCTGCGTTTAGGTTGATACTCCTTCTTGAAGTTGAAGTTGATTAGGTTGGTACTCCTTCTTGAAGTTGACCCCGTCACATATATCGTATGGCGTGTTTGTTGGGCGCCCGTTAGATCGAATGTACTGGCAGCATATGCATCGGACAGTTAGTGTACCGGTATGCTGTGCCGGTGACAGCCCTGTGTTGGTTCGGGTCGGATCGGGTCGGATCGGGTCGGATCGGGTCGGATCGGGTCGGGTCGGGTCAGGTCAGGAGGATTTCCAATCAAATGTCATCGCTCAGGTCGGGTCGCCATGGCCTCACCCCGACCCGACCCGCGAAGGTGTGATGCGTCCCGTGGAATGCTCTGCTCGTTTCCAACGGCGCCGTTCAAGTCTTCCCAATCGGGTCGGGTCGCCCTGAACTGACCCCAACCCGACCGGGCCCATCGGAAATGTGACCCGTCCCGTGCAAAGCCCTGCTAAATTTCGACGACGCCAAGAGTTAGTAGGGGCTCCTTTCGTGCGTCGCGTGCCCGTTTTTGTCGTGCGTGCTGCGCGTCCCACCTTGCCACCGGGTCTCCCAACGAGATCGATGAAAATCTCTTTCGGGGACGCGCACGCACTGACGCCCAATGACAGCAAAGCATTTTTTTTTGCGTTGGATTGGGTTGGGTCGGGTTGGGTTGGGTTGGGTTGGGTTGAGTTGGGTCGGGTCGGGTTGGGTCGGGTCGGGTCGGGTCGGGTCGGGTCGGGTCGGGTCGGGTCGGGTCGGGTTGGGTTGGGTTGGGTTAGGACTTTCCTGCTTGCCACCGAGGCACACAGTAGTTGACGGCAGTTACAAATGTCCACCAGCTAGAGTTCCTAGCGAGAGCTGCTACAGCAGTATCTCATGTTTAGTGCAGACCGTCGTCCGTCACAGGCGAAAACTGAAGCTGCCCTGTCCTGACATATCATACTGACACTGCTGGCGTGCGCTTGCTTGTAGTTCGGGCACGATGTACTACTACGATTCAGTGGCGGTATGCGGAGGACTGCCGGTTGCCGCTTAAATGCCGGTGTTTTCGACTGGCACATACCGGCACTATAGAGGGACCACTGCTATCTCCGAAGCCGACGGCAGTGCTGCTTCCTGTGCCCGATCGGTGATTTTGTCCTTCTGAAGTTTCAAGGGGCCAATATACCCGGCCAGTATACCTGTTTTATTTTTCATTGTGTATATATATGTACACTTCGTACATGTGTGAGACGGAGGATTTCGTCGAAAAGTAATCTTTGCAAGCTGTGTGTAATACTCCGATCGCGCGTGTTGAGGGGTGTGCATGTCCGCATGGAAGGATATAGGTCGGCGACTCCCGTTAGTGCTAGCTACAGTTAAGCGATAAGTACATACCAGGGTCAACAGGGTCATGCGAAGACGTTCACCAAGACGTTCAATCGCTCCCCGCGCGGAAACTACTGTAAAGCCGTTTTGAGGGGGACAAGATCTGACGGCTGTGGAATGCACTAACTGGTCATACCACACAGGCGTACCGTAACTGGTACAGTATGTACGGTACCTGATGTGTTGGCGAGTATGCCAGGCATACAAATGTACTACAATGAGAAGAAATTCAGCGCGGCTATATATACCAGGTACGCGATAGCATTGGTATTGGTATGATGTCCACCGCAACACACGGAAGCACCATACAGCACCATACTCTCACAGACGGCGCTCCCTCGTGCTGCCGGAGTGTTTGTTTTGGTGTTTCGATGTTGCCCCCCAAAAGTTCAACTTCCACTTTTTTTCCGATGTCGTTTTGTGTGACTTTTGTATTAATATCACAGCACGGATGCCATTCCAGCTGCTCTCTAGTATATAAAATAGCATACTATTGTCTGTATCGTATCATGTTCGCGCGGGTTTTCTCGGAAACTGTGGCCGCATGCGTGTGGGATGTCAGACGATATTCAATTTGTTTCAATTTTCACACATTCCGATCGGGATCTTAGGTTTGAATTCTTGGTATTTGATACTGGTTCCTGGTGCGCATTTCCGCGCAGTTCCCCTTCCTTCCGCGTGTGGCTTAATCCTTTTTGAACTGGACACCCCCTTTCGGGGACAAATTACTTGGAATTAGTATCGGCAGGGGGTTTGCCCCCCCCCCCCCCCCCCCCCCCCCCTCCCTCTCACGACGGAAAAAGCAGAAGATAAATACAATCGAAGCATATCGTGGGGTGGACGGGGGACGCAAGGGTGTTCAGCAATTGTACCAGCCAGGCGCGAACAAAGTTGCACAAATGCTCCCAGTGCCTGGAAGTGAAGTACAGTATTTTGGGGAAATAAATAGTCGACAGCTCACAGTGTTGTTTGGGGTGTATGTGCTGCAGAAACTGCGAGAAACTAGGAGCATTTCGAGGTTTTCAACTCTGTGGATGCTCCCTATGCTTGGAAGTACTTCAGTCGTCGTATTGCGCGGCACTGCAAATACTGGCAGTACTTCATCCGATCGTGCAGCGAGTGCCAGGACTGCGAGTATTCGCAGTACTAAAATACTCTCAACCCCTTTGGAGCTCCCGAACCCTTCCCTGTACTAAATCCAAGCAATTTTGTCCCCACAAACGGGTTTCCAGTTGTGAAGAGGTTAGTATGCGCGCTATAGTGGGCGTATGAGTTGTACTTGGACCGTCTGTCCACCGTTTGGATAGTTCCACCCCCATTTTTTTTTTCCAGAAGTCACGGATGGTCCCATGAACGGGAGGTGGAGCACATTTACTCCGTCGGGGACACTTAACCCCTTTAGAGCCCCCGAACCCCTCCCTATACTAAATCCAAGTAATTTTGTCCCCCAAAACGGGTTTCCAGTTGTCAAGGGGTTAAGAGTACTCAAGAGCAAGTATTTCGGGAGTATGTACTGCGATTATTTTGCACTATTTGGTGTTTTTGTACCTCGCATACCGTTTGTACTGCCACACATTTCTGGGATCGATATTGTGGATACTGTCCGTCTTCGCAGTAGTGCTTCGGCCGCCACTACTGCTCACACTGCAGGTACTCGGAGTATTTGTGTCAGTACTGGCAATACTTGGAGTACTTCCAGTACCAGGTATAAGTGCTTGAAATGCTCATGGTATACTCGTGTGCTTGAAATGCTCATGGTATACTCGGAGTATGAGGTACAAGGGCTCTGCTCCGAGGGCGGCGCAGCACGGCACAGCTCGGCACAGCATCGCACCGCAGGGCACGGCACGGCACCGTACGGCACGGCGCTGCACTGCGGCGCTGAGCTATTGCTGAGCTGCTGAGCTGAGCTGGGAGCGAAATTTTGTGATTCAACAATGTACAGTAGGTGGCCCTATATAGTGCGGGTATGTGTCACGAAAAATTACCCGCACTATACCGGGCACCCGCACTATACAAAAACCGGCCACTATAGAGGGGTCTATATTGTGCCAAACGATTTCACCCGCACAACATCGGACACCAGCACTATATGAACCGCACCATATAGGGCCACCTACTGTAGTACATACAAACCTGGTGTTCCGGTACCTCGTATGATACTTCGCATGGTACCTGGCATGTATAAAAAAGAGTGAGAAAGAGTAAATGCAGCATAAAAATGCGCGGCACAGCACGGCACAGTACCGCACCGCGCGGGAGGGCACGGCACCGCACGGCACCGTGCGGCGCTGCGCTGCTGAGCTGTGCTGCGTTGATGAGCCAAGCTGAGCTCAGCTTGAACCTGGTTTGATGATGAACCAAGGTGAGCTCAGCCTGGTGATCGTATGTATTGGGTGATACTTCGTACGAAAAAGAAAATAAAAAACATGAGGAAAGAAACCAAAGAAAAGCTGGACGGTTCCATAAGCAATGGAAAAACGTGGTGTTGAAGTGGGAGGTCTTGAGAGGCCAGGGATGTACCAGCTGAGCCCGCTCAGGAAAAACACGACGATAAGCAAGTCTAAATATGGGAGTACCCGTGCAACGTTGCTATATATGATAGGACATCGCGATTTGACCCCCCCGCAAATACAAAGGTTTCCACACAAGGAATGGGCCTTTTTCCTACCGGGGGATATGGGACATTTCTGCCTCGCAACGCAAACGCCTTGACGAACAGAAGGCCTGACGCTGTCTCCCGAGACCAATGAGGATTGGTCTGGTATCAGAATGCGGATGTTTCAAAAATCGCGCGTTGACGGCCTGGATCTCGCCGGGGACTCGAAGCTGTACGGACCTTTCTTTGGGGTACGAGTGTGACGACCAGCTCCACGACCTATTATGCATATACTAGGTGTAACGCGTAGCGGGGCCGCTCGTTCGGGCTTGTGTACCTGTCGTTTCGCAGCCACTATCATATGAAGGTCTTGGGCTCGCTTTCGAGCGGCGTCGGCCGCAAAACCTTGTGAATGTACCTGAATGCATGCCCGTGGTAGACTACAGCAGTTGGTAAGGTATGAAGTGGTTTGGGCTGGCCGGTGTTGGTTACTTGACGGGTTATTTCCGCGGTGGCTGATTGTTTTTTTCTTCGGTTTTTACATTAGTCTTGCCGCCTCCTTTTCAACTTATCCCCTTTAGAGTCCCAACCCCCCGACACTGAATCCAAGTAATTCTATCCCCGAAAGCGGGTTTCAGTTGTAAAGGCGTTAAGACACCCGGGATTTCAAGCCAACCACATCCCCACGGGGAAGCTTATATACGTGTGTCCCGTGACATGCGGTCTTTTTAGAAGAACCCGAACGTTCGCGATATTGTTGTACGGGATACGGACTGCCTAGCGTACGCGGGCAGCATGGTGTCGACGATTTGTCGAGGTATCTGATCTCTTAACCTGATTGCATGGTGTCTAGCTAATGGCGCCGTTCTTTGTTCTTGGTTCTTTTGCTTGTTTGTTGTGTACCTGGTCCCATGATATTCCCCGGTATTCTCACCTGTTCTTGGTTTGTTTTTGTCTGTTATCTCTTCACCAGGTTTGGTATGATATGTACTAATGATATGGTTTATTAATGTTAAGTGCGACAGGTATATACGGATAACAGTATGTGTTGCCGGAACAACAGTGTATCTCCCGTCTCCGATTCAGTACGTACAGCAGTAGTACGTATCTGCCACTTAAGAGTGACTGGAGCCTGCTTGTCATGTGACCGCGGACTTGATTGTGCGAGTTTATGTGAGAACGACAACGTACTCGTGCGTACTGGTTCTCGTGATTCCTCGTACAGCATAATGCACTACGAGTACTTGTACTCAGCATCTCGTATTTTGTCTCCTGTCTCTCATCTCTTCCCCTCTCCGACGCAGTTCGTACTCGTACGTATTGGCGGTCGTGTTCGTGCGCACGTGTTACAGCTGTTATACGAAACATGATGTGCAGGTACTTTGAAATGCCTGTTGTATGATAACTGTATCATAGAGAGTAGAGATGTACATACCTGCGCAGCGCCAACACGCAGGAACGAACGAAAGAAGAAACCAACAGAGGAAGGAAGGAACGGACGAGCGAACAAACGAACGAACGACGCTGTTCGACGTCAGACGTGATGTGAAGCAAAGCAGCCGTACATAAAAACCTGATACGATCTACATTTATAGGAACCAGTGAAACGTAATGTACCTGCTCGGGCGTAGCGCTGGGTACGGGGTGGTACTGCTGTACGAACGGGGCCAGGATCTAGTGGCAGTACAGCTCTCCTGGCGAAGGAGCTGCCAGGCTCTAGCACGTGTACGACTTACGACTTACGTTCGACCAATTTAAACGCCTCGAAATACGACGGAAACCCATTAATGTAAGCCCTGCACGTGCACAGAGGGGACGCTTGCAGAAGAGAGACAGCAGAGAGTGAGTGAGAGGAAAGGAGACCGTGAGCACGTTTTTTCTTGCGAGTATGTTGATACCACCGCTAACCTCAAAACAAGATGTTTGTCTGCGACCTATCGGCCAAAATGAACGTACGTTGTGCGCTCTATTAATAGTGAATGAAGCCCGATCGCGTAAAATCGTGCCTCGGACAGCCCCCTCCCCCCCCTTATTTCTCGAAACACGCCGGTCTATCAATTGCCGACGCCGTCGACGGGTTTTATTTGAGTGTTTGTTATTGGAAATACGAGTAATGGCGCAATGTCGGAAGGCAATTTTTTCGCAACGGTGTCTTTGATCTCTCTCTTCCTTCCCCCCCCCCCCCCCCCCCCCCCCGCCCCTCCGCCCCCGCCCCCCCCGCTGCCGCCTTACCCCCCTCCCTCCGTGTATAGCCGGCTTGGATCGACCTGGCGGGGCACCGATGGCTATCCCGGAGGTACGGCGACATCATCTCCGATCCCGCCCGGCGGAACCAGGGGAACCGAGGCAACCAGAGGGGAAGGAGGGACAGGAGGGGTCGAGGGTGCCGCTACCTCCATTACGATCCCTCTTGCCTGTCGGCGCCCCGCAGCAGCGCAAAGCGGCGGAGGTTGTGGAAGCTGTCACTCCTTTTGGAACACTGTCCGAGGTACGTCCGAATATGGGTTGTGTCGTTTTTGTGTTATGCTTGGAAGGATGGAGTGTGTGTGTGTGTGGGGGGGGGGGGGGTGAAGCGTGGGGATGGGGCGAGGTGTAGTGTGTATATGTATGATATATTTTTCACAGGAGATGGGAAGGGAAGGAGTAGAGTGGAGGAGGGGAGCAGGGGTCGGGCGGGGGCGGGGGAGGGGGGGTTACCGGTTTTGCGCTCGCTGGCCTGTGATGCATGCATGGTGCATGGTTATATAGGGTGGACTTGAGAACGACCGGCTTTGAAATGGTGTTGCGCGGGTTGCGATGCGATGCGAAATGTTCAGCGTATATGGTGGACTTGAGAACGACCGGCTTTGAAATGGTGTTGCGCGGGGTGCGATGCGATGCGAACTGTTCAGCGTATATAGGGTGGACTTGAGAATGACCGGCTTTGAAATGGTGTTGCGCGGTGTGCGATGTGAAGTGTTCAGCGTGGCGCGGCGGTGGCGGTAGCGGTATAACACACGTATTGACGTACAACACGATATATGATATGCATCCTACTTCCGGTACTCCTTCAAGTGCTGAAGCCGCCTTCCGAGGACAAACTACTTGGAATTAAAGCTGGGGACGTTTATCAGTGTTTTGAGATGAGGTCATTGGCTACGAACTACAATGACGTGTGATAACGTATGTGATAACTACAGCGGCAGCAGCAGCGGTGCATTACGAGATGACGAGTACCTACACATTGTTTTCCTTCTGCTTGACGCGGGATGTATATATACACATACATATACATATACTTGAAAATATATAATACATTTTGTTTAAACCCGTTTTGGACCCGGCGGTGCAACCGAAACAATGACATGCTTGGTCTTCTACCAATCGTCCTTCCACGGTCCACCGAGTATTGTGAGCGCGGGAGCGCCGGAGCTTGGGGGCTCGGGAACTCTTGAGCGCGCAGCCGTAGGAGTAGATAGTCAAGATGCTCCCGTGTTGTGCGACTCCTTGCGCTGCTGTACGGCAGTGGTCCCTCTAAAGTGCCGTTTGCCCGCTGTAGCGCTTGTGAAATCCCTTGACACATATATTACAGGAACAGTAGGTAGTGGTAGTATTCGCGGTAGTGCCGGTTGCCGCGATAGTGCCGGTATGTCCCTCTGTAGTGCACTGCACGTGCTGGCACTATAAAGGGACGGCTGCTGCTGTACTGCAATTCGGACGCGAAAGTTTGCCACCCCCCGGCCAAGCAGCTGCAGTGATTGATGCCTTAATCGTCATGAATTGCAGCCGCTGTTTCCCTCTGAGTTGTCGAAAGGGTTAGGAAGTTTTGGCACCTCGAACAGATCATGATCTATCTATCATCAACAGATCATCTACAGGCCATCTCCAGGTTTACAGTAGACCCTGTATGTGCCCGTTTGACATTCGGTGAATGATCTGTATACCGAGAATACAGATCCAACCCTCGGGAACAAAAGTTACTAGATGATGCAGGTCGTACGGCTCCCACCCGGTAACGTGAGCTAGACCATGCAGATCTTTTCCCTGAATGATCTAGATCGTCATGTAAGAATCGGCGATTGTGATCTGTTCAACATGTGAACGATTTGCCCTTCTTTCCGTCGCCTTGGCGCACGTGTCCTCTTCGTCCGATAGCTTGGCGCGCTCCATTCAACCTTCGTCTTCGCAGTTTTCGTGCGGGAAATTTCCCGCTTTTACGTCTCGGTCCTACCCCTCACTCTCTTCGTCCTTCGTTAATCAGTCTTACCCTGTTCAGTGGCCTCGGAAGCGGAAGCGTGCAGGTTGTGAATGTAACTCAGATGTTGGGATCTTGAAAACTGCCCCCCCCCCCCTCCCCCCTACCACCCTCCCTACCTCCACGCTGTGCAACGGTACATACCTCCGTGGAAGCATCTCCTCAACTCGTCATGGGCCCCGCCTCAGTCTCCCCCCTTCCCTCCCTGCTGTACGGTAACCCCCTCCCCCCCCCCCCCTTTTTTTTGCTTCCGCGCTAAGTCTGGGCTCTCGGCGTTTCCGTCGTTTTTGTATATATCGGTAACAGCGTGTGTGACAGATGATTTTGACCCTTCGAATTGTGCTTTCTTGCGGCACTGCTATGTTATACCTGGTACGAATTGTTTCGGGACCCATGTACTCGTTGTACTCGCACAGCGACCCAAAAGCGTAGGTGCGCTGTCGTGACACGCATCTCGGTGGAGCGTACCGCCGCTGTACGAGTGTCGAATGACCACGATGCGAGCATGTGGCACGGTTCCTCACATGTCCGAACCGGATGTACCACCCCTTTGTTGCGGCGGCTCGGGTTGCTCTGTGTGGTCGATGCTGTAGTCGTCGGGGTTTTCTTCCCGCCATTGTTGTCCCTCCGGCGCCCCAAGGTATATGTGTTCGGACGGCCCCAAGTCGGGTACCTCGCTGTTGTATGGTGCTGCGCGCGTAGTTCGGACGGTGTACTATCCACCCGTATGACATGCCAGCACCTTCGTTATCATGCCCCCCAGCTGCGGGGGTCCTGTGCGTTGTGCCTATCACCGGGGGTACGCCAGATACCACACCCCCCCATACAAGCACCCCCGGTGATGATATTTTCGGATGTCAAAAAGTTATCACCGGGGTGTGCTTTCATCTGCGTTGTGCGGTATTATGCCAGCACCCTGCTTTGCTTCGTGTGGTCGGTGCTGTGTGCTTAGGTTTGTGTTTGTGTTGTTTGCGTTCAAATCGACATTTCCATCCATCTACATCCGGCACAAGCAGTGGTGTCAGTGCCGTTGCCTCCTCGCACCCTGCTTTTTGTTCGTGTGGTCGGTGCTGTAAGCTTGTGTTTGTGTGTGTTAATTTCGTTATGTTGATGTTTCCACCCATCTACATCCGGCGCAAGCAGTGTCCGTGACTGCCTCATAGAGAGACGAGCTCTCTCTGTGGCTTCAAACTACAAGACAGAGCTTGTCGTCAATGCGTCGTCCTCTTTTCCCCCCTCTTGATTCCCGAGAAAGGGTTTGGGGAGAACATGGGAAAGACTTCTTGGTTTGTTGTTTCGTTGGTCCCAAGAGGGGGCAGAAAGGGGAATCTGGGAAGTACTTTTTGTTGGGGTAATGTTGTGTCGTTTTCTTTTTTCGGTTGAAATGAATTATGGTCTTGTGCCGCTCTTTTCAGTAGAATAGCATGTCCCTACATATATCGGGTATTTTTGTCCTAGTGTGTTCGGAGCGCCGGGGGGGCGGGGGGGGGGGGGGTCGTCGCGCTTTATGTTTAGCTTGGAGCGCAACTCGCGCAAAGTTGTGCTCTCAGCGACCTTTTGGACGGGCTACCATCGCAGGAGGTGTCGTTCGTTCCCCCACCCTGTACCTGCTTTCGTTTTTTGTCACGCACAGGGTTTGCTGATGTTCCCACTGCTCGCAGTTTTTTGTTGGCTTTTTTTACAGTTCGCGCTTTGTCGCGTCAAGCCTCAGAAAATCTGTTTTGTGATATTTACGCCAGCCGCGATTCGAAGCCTCAGCGCAGCTGCCGGCGGGGCGGCGGCCTATCCGTTAGTTCTAGACGATGGTACTATCAACTATTAACAGCAGTGGTATATGTCATGGAAATAAAAATACGCTCCAGCTGGGTGAGATGAAAGGTTTCTTCGAAAGTCATCTTTGCAAGCTGTGTGTGATACTCCGATCGCACGTATTACTGGGTGTGTGTCCTCGTTAAGGATATAGGTCGGCGACTCCCCTTGGAACTACGGAGTGTAGCTGTATATGATGTAGCAGTATGTATTGATGATTGGGTGATGTGGGTTCTTCCTCGTCAGTTTCTACCCTCTCGGCATTTATGACTGCACTTGTAGTGTCGGTGCGGATTTGCTCACCCTAAGAGAGATACAGGCTCTGTGCTAACGAACTGCGAAACAGCAGTAGATATACGATATTTCATCACAAACACAGACGTTTTGTGGTGATTTGTTTGTCCATGCCACGCCAACCGCACTCGGTTCGAAACGCGGAACACGCATAAGCCGGCAAACCAGACTGCAGTAGTAAATGCGGGGGGGGGAACGGGGGGGGGGGTAAACATATGTTTTGTATTTTGTGTGTGAATGCGTGAAAATATCAGTTCAACGTGAAAACACACACAGCGGTAGTGACAATTTCAGCAGCGCTTCTGCCGCAGAGGGAAAATAATTTTCCAGGTGTTTTGTTTTTCACGGGTCGGATTACTTTCCGCGGGTCGGATCGGAACACGGTGATCCGACCCGACCCGTGAGACTTGAAGAACACGCACACACCGATTGCGGCATCGACCCGGGCTCTGCATGGGCGGCTCCAGACAGATGGATTTTA
Source organism: Undaria pinnatifida (assembly GCA_012845835.1). NCBI lineage: Eukaryota > Phaeophyceae > Laminariales > Alariaceae > Undaria > Undaria pinnatifida. The sequence goes on from JABAKD010000008.1 coordinate 5,338,454, forward strand.
GCGGGCTTGGGTCAGCCAACCGAGCTATTAATATTAATGGTATTTTAATCGGCGTAGACATCGGCACTGATAGATCGCTAGTTGTGCTTGATGTAGATGGGTGGAAACATCAGTTTCATGTGAAGAATAGACGCAGCTTACGGCATCGACCCGGGGTCTGCATGGGCGGCTCCAGGCAGACTGATTGCAGCGGGCTTGAGTCAGTCAACCGAGCTAGCATTTTCATCGTTGGAGGCATCGGCACTGATATCACTGGTCGTACTGGGTGTAGACGGGTGCAAATATCAGTTCAGTGTGAAGTACACACAGATTTCAGCATCGACGCGGGCTTCTGCAGAGGGAAAAGAAAATTCGTGTCCGAGCTCGCCCCGATTCATGGATTGCCACGCAAGGAGTTGTGCGACGCACGCGCGTCACAATACACACGATCGTGTTCGTACGGCCGGGTTCCCTCACAGTAAATACTACTGTTATGCGGTAGGCTACGGCCGCACCGCACCTTTCATCGGTTCGGTGGGTGTTACCTGCAAACCCTCATCTAATGCAGTAGGAACTCCCCAATAAGGCGGTCTGAACGAGGCGGTGTTCCGATATAAAGCGGTCAGAATCGCTATCAGTACCTGTAACTCTAGTCTAATGCGGTAGGGGTCCCCCAATACAAGTCTGTCTGGATAAGGCGATATCCCGATGCAAGGCGGTCGAAAAATCGCGTGGCACGTCTGAGCAATTGCACTCTTTCGACCTGGATAGAATGGAGCGGCTTCCCCCAACAAAGGCCGTCACGTTGCTCTTGGCACACTCTCCGCGTTTCTGGGGAAGAATCCTACTGCTGTACTCGTGCTGCTTCAACCGTGGTCTAATAACACAGTAGGGGTCCCCCTATAAGGCGGTATCCCGATATAAGGCGGTCAGAATCGCTTGGCACGAGTGAGGAATTGCACTCATAACCTGGAATATATATGGGGTCTTCCCTTTATAAGGCGGTCGTACGATTGCTCTTGCACACCTCCGCTTTTATCTGCCCCCCCCCCAACTACTACTACTACTACTACTACTACTACTACTACTACTACTACTACTACTACTACTACTACTACTACCACTACTACTACTGCTACTGCTACTGCTACTGCTACTGCTACTGCTACTGCTACTACTACTGCCACTACTGTTACTACTACTCCTACTACTACTACTACTACTACTACTACTCCTGCTACTGCTACTGCTACTGCTACTGCTACTGCTACTGCTACTGCTACTGCTACTGCTACTGCTACTGCTACTGCTACTGCTACTGCTACTGCTCTACTGCTGCTGCTGCGCTCGTGCTGCTTTTCGCCGGCATTTTTATACGGTGGTGTACCCACTTTAAGACCACCCCGTGGCAAGCCAATTTAGGTGGTCTTGTTATGTCTACTGTGGTTACTGTCGTGTGTGTTCTTCATGGGAAACAGATATTTCCACCCCTCTACATCCAGCACAACTAGTGCCCGTGCCGACGCCTCATGAGAGGGAAGTGCTCTGTGGTCACAAAGTACGAGACAGAGATCCACATTGCCAATACAGCAAGGTGATTTGGCCATGCAGTGAGCCGCAATGAGCACAAGCTATGGTGTCGTATTTTCTTTCTTGCAAAAACTGTCCAACCCTAATTCCAAGTAGTTTTTTTTGCGTGACAAACCGATTTACTTATGTGCAGCAGTCTTATCTCCGGAAAAATCTCGACCCCTTCACGGGGCCCGGCCCGTGTGTAGCGACCTTAAAAACGGCGATCGCAATAGCGATGTTTTCAAGTGCCTGCCGGAAGCGTGAGCGCGCAGCAGAACGAGGAAGATCGTGCTGCGTGCCCGTCCGGTGCAGGTCTTTGATTTGTTGTCGTTCCGACGCCTATTTTATCAGCGCCAAGCAGCAGTGGCCGATGTGATGCCGTAATCGTCAATTTTCCTCGTCAGTTTTTTCACTCTGAAGGCTCAAAGGGGTTATAGCCCGAATGGTGTTGAGATGGGTAGTACATGATTCTGTAAGTGCTAGTAGACGGTTGATGGGTGCGGCGGCGCCTTTGAATGGATCTCGGTCGCTGTGACGCATGCCCGGGTCCCAAGTCCCCGCGAAGGTGCATAGTTGACCTTGTGTGTGATAGCACGTGTTCACGTGTTTTCTTCCTTCTTGGTCATCTTTTATTCTTTTTTCCTGCTTGCAAGTAGTCTGTTGTGTTGGCTTGCATATTCGTTTCGAACGCCTCGTGCCCATCGCGGTTGGGCGTTGCATGGCGAAATCGTCTTTGCTGTACTTGCTATGCGTGCCTTTGTCATGGAGTTTGTGACCACAGCAGTAGTCAGACCTCGTCTCTCTAGGATGACGAATCAGCACGGACAGTGCTGCTTGTACCGCTTGTGCTGGATGTAGATGGGTGGAAATATCCAAGGTTGAAATGTCCAAGGTTATGTTCTGTAGGGTTTAGGGAATTCCGGACTTACAGAAGTTCTTTGTAGGGTAACACCTGGGTTAATTGCCCCGGGTATGGATTGTGTACGTACCCTACAGAACAGACACACGCACACGACTTGGTAACCCTTTGAGGGTTGGGGAGCTATGGGGCATGACCGTCCTTTTGCTGCCGTCATGGTCAACCTGGGCGCGGGGGGGAGATGCCTACTAGTGTCAACTTGATATGTTTAGGCGATAGTGTGGATGGTTTGGTGGGTGTTTGTGTGCAGATGTCGCTGCTGTGTCTGCGTTGCCGCCCGCCCGTGCGCACGCACACCTGCCTTGGTTTGCTTTTTGCTTGTCTCTTTGTTTGATACCAGGTAGTCATTGAGAACGATGAGGTTACGTCACCTTCGGCTGTGAAATCGATAATTGATTTCTTCGAAAGTCGTCTAATGGACTACTATGCGAGCTGCTTTTGGTACTGCTGTGATTGCGCTTCTTGTTTGTTTGTTTTCATTTGTTCTCAGAAATAAACTACGCGTACAGCTTTGAGATCGAGGGTTTTAGTCGGAGGTCATGTTGGCAAGCTGTGCGTGATCGTCCGATTGCGCGTGTTGCTGTGTCCTCATGAGGGATGTACGTCGGCGACGCCCCTTAGTGCCGGCTAGTATCATACCAGGGTCAGCAAGGTGATGCTACGAAGATGTTCAGTGCTTTGAGCCTTTTAGCGCCTTTTAGCACGGCACTCCCGAAATGGGTACAAATCATTTGGAGGTAGACTATTTTATACCATCATTTTATTGAACTCAAGTGGTTCGGAGATGGAAATGGGTCACGTATAAGCTTCTTGTGTTTGCTGTCGAGTCCCCCCATTCCCGCCACGCGGCCGATCTTTGCGCTGCTCGGTCAACCGTTTCCCGCCGTGCGGCTGATCTTTGCGTCGCTCGGCGCTCGGTCGCGACCCCGTCGGCCGAAACACTACCGCGAAGATCCCCCGCCACCCACCATCATTGGTTGGTGGCACTCTTGCCCGTTGACGGATAGCCGTCTTGACGCCATGGCGGATGACCGTCTTGATGTCATCACGGATGGCCGTCAAGGACAAACGTCAAGGGAACTCCCAATACTAATAATAGTGTACAATGTCTAATATAATATAGGTTTTGACAGGTCAAAATTAAACTTTCATCCGTCGTCTTGGATTATTTCATCTGTCAATATCTTCATCCCGCTAGTCGTTATGGTTGGCGGTACTCGTGGCTTCTTGACGAAAAGCTGTGGAGGAACTCCCTTTACTAAAACTAGTATAATTAGTTTACGGAGGCATTCGGTGGGCGCAAACTAGACCGGCGACCTATGTACGTCTTTTGATGGTGTGATTAATCCCGCCACCCATGATTTGTTGACGGAACTCTTGCCCCTTGACGAACAGCTGCCAGGGAACTTATTATTATTATTTTTTTTATCCTCCGGCGGATGGGGAAAAATAAAGCTCAAGTTCACCACACTTCCACGAATTTTCATACGCGTCGTGTGCCGATTTAACTCAGTTGTTTTCGCAACCCAGCGCTAGCTGGCGCGTCCTTCGGATCCCACAATAGCATTAGCGTGAGCTGTCCCTATCAGCGGTCCTCGTTGCTACCCCGGCAGAACCCCGTCAGCGCAAGCTGCCGTTGTATACGGATGCGTGGGTATGTCGACCCGGCCTGCCTCCTGAGGAACTCTCTGGCCTTTGACTATTGAATATTATATTTCGTCTAACGTGGCCTTGCTCATTTGCGATTGGCCACAAGTGTTAGACTAATCACATGATAGGCCGTCGATCGACTGCTGTCTTGGATTGCGTCATTCATCAAACGGCGAAAAGGCTGTCAGCCGACGTCATTTGATAACTTTCTTTCATCAAACGGCGAAATAATTATCTTTCCTCGTACGCGTCGCGCTCTCCATCTACCATCGCACGATTTGTGTCCTCTTTTCTTCGCCGCAACAGCAGTTACTGGGTAGGAATTTGGCAGTTAAGACCTTCAGGCTCCAATTTAAGACGACAATAAGGACATGGCCCCTTTTGTACCGAAATTAGTGTAGGACAAACCCTTCCTTGTACTAGAACTCCAGCCTGGCCAGAAATACGAGGTTATTAACTGGACCATGGTGTCGCATACTGTACTATTCATAGTTGTACGTCTGTGATATAATAGCGCCGACCCACAGGTAGTATATATATATACCTTTACGAGGGTGCACACCCCGTAACGTAACACGCGCGATCGGAGTAGTATCACACGCAGCTTGCAGCAAAGCTGAGTTGTTGATCAAAAATCGTTTTTGGTCGATCTCACAGCTGTAGCGTATTTTTCATTTTTTATAATATCCTTAACGAGCACATGCAGCCTGACGCGGTCGTGTGCTTCGTTCCGTCCTGTTCGTTTTTCCTGCAATCGTCTGTTACTTTCGGCATGTTGTCCCTCGGGCGCCGCGAAAGGGTTTGCATGCTACTCATAGTCGGCGATCTTGCCACATGTCAGCCAATCTTACACCCTTGGTAATCGTCAATTCCTTCCGATGTTTTGCCCGGTCTGCAGCCCCAAAGTATTCGCCTGCTGCGTTGGCTTTTGCTGCGCCCAGTGACTGGTGGTATGTATAGTCTTGCTTGTCGTGTGTTCGTCAACTTCATTGGATTTTTGTTGTTGCACGTGTAGTATCTTGCTTGTCCTGCAGCCGGCAGTTTTAATTCTTTTTTTTTTTTTTTGAATGCGCAATCTTGCTTTTGCCTGTAATATCGTCATTGTTTGCACGTTTGAAAAAAACGGAGATATATCTAGATATGTGTAGTTGGGCTGCAATCGTCAAAGATTCGTTCGTTTGTTGTGTCGTATAATTTTTGTAAACTTGCTTGTCCTGTAATCGTTCGCTATGTTCGATTTCCGCCCCCCGTCTCTGAAACGACGCTGTAAACCATGTCAATCACTGCGTGAGCTAGACAACCAGGGCACCGTTTTTTATTTTTTGTTCGCGGTCACCGTGATGGTTATCGAGTAGATCCATGTTGTGCGGGGTGAAGAACCCTAACTCCGCATGAGGGGAATGATCGCATCATGTAGTATGGATATGGTAAGGCACCCACGAGACAGTTACATAGTAACACCCATTGCTGTCTCTGGATTAGCCACACCAGAAAACAAAGTAAGTCATTGGCGCTGTCATCCGTAAGCAAGTAAGCAGGCATACGATGACGAAGTCCGTCTTACGAGCGGTTCTTGGAAGGATGCGGTTCACCCTTCATGCGACTCGCCGAACACCTCACGGCGCTTCGCGCTTGGTGCAAGCAATGTCTGCCTGGCTGGTGAACACCCGACGTGCTCCGTCCCGGCATAGTAGGGATGCGAGGGTCCATGGCCAAACGACTACGCCCGTGCACAAGCTGAGAACACCCCCCTCCCCCCCCCCCCCTCTCTGAAATCCCCTAAACGATTGCCTGCTCTGCTGTATTCTGCTTTGCTCCGTTTCTTTTTCGTAGCAGGGGTGCAAGGACAGTCTGGAATACACCATCTCGGACTGCGACTTCCACGGCATGCGCGCGGTCGAGTGGAGCTTCGGACCGGGCAGCAGCAGCACAACCTTGGACTGCGAAAGTCTCCCTCCGGGGAAGGAAACCATCGCGTGCGATCACGTGGCATGGAGATCCGGTGGGTTTTTGTTGTTGTTGTTGTTGTTGTTGTTGTTGTTGTTGTTGTTGTTGTTGTTTTTTTTGCTTATTTAATTTGTTCGAAATCGATTCGATACTCGTACTATGTACGTAGTCCTTTTCGGTTTCGAATTTCGAATTTCGATTTTGATTTCGATTTTTTTTTCTTTTTTTGCATCCTGACCTGATTTTTTTCAAGCGTTTTTTTTTCGCCGTGATTTTTATGTTGATAATGCAAGGAACGTGAAGTTTTTTGGTACTAAGTTGGTATGATACCAGGTACTGCTTGAAATATGATATGATAGGAGACGAGTGACCGCGGTTTTACCCCTTGACCAACCGTCTCCCGACACGAAAACTACTTTAGTAGCCGAAGGACGAAGGAGGCCTTGACTGACCGCCCCCTAGACTACAGCTATTTCTGTAGTATATTAAGGACAACCGAGGCCTTGACTGACCGCCCCCTAGACTACAACTACTGTAGTATATTTTAGATAAGTGAGGCCTTGACTCACCGCCCCCTCCACTAAAACTGATATACCAAGGATAAATCAGGCCTTGACTGACTTCGGCTGTATAGTAAGACTAGTATATCAAGGACCAGCGAGGCCTTAACTGACCGCCCGGTACTTTAAAACTAGTATATTTGGACATCGAGGCTTTGGCTGACCGCCCCGTACCTTAAAACTAGCATATTGAGGGTAAACGAGACCTTGACTGACCGCCACTACGCGTAATCTAGTGCACTCGTGGTCCGCGTTTGTGCGGTACCTTTTAGTTCTGGGGCCCAGTTTAGTGCGGTGAAAATCGGTGCTGGGGGCCATGTTGGTGCGGTGAAAGTCGCACGTCCAACATGCCGTGATAGTGCCAGGTTCCAGGTTAGTGCTGGTATTTCAATCTGCCTCGGCATCGCACTAATAAGGGACCCCGACTGTGTATTAAGGACGAAAGAGGCATTGTACAGGTCATAGGCGTATGTGGTGCTTTCCGTTGGGTGTTAGTAGTGTTGGGTGTTGCCATATCATGCGCACGTACGTCCTGGCGTGTTCCCTAGAGGCCAACCCGCATCTGACCTTGACTGACGCATCGGCGAGGGACCCGTGTAAAATACCTGTGCCGCGTAGAGAATAGTACATTGTACCAGGGGCAGTATACGGACTTGTTCGTATCGCTTTTTTTTTTTCTTTGAAGTTGCCGAGAGAGGGAAGAAAAGGGGAAAAGAAAACAGAGAGCAATCAAAGAAGACGCCCCCTCCTCGAAAGCCACGCACGAAGCAACCTCCCCTATTTCTAAAGCAGGTATATTATAGACAGCCGTTCTTTGCGCGAGATGGTCTTTACACTGTAACTGGTACCAGTATGCCGGTGTACACAAGCAACTGCGGTTGTTTGAGAGTTACAGCGCGTTTCCCGACCTGACTCTGTGGATATCAACGGATATCTTTCGTATCATACAGGCAACTTTTTTTTTGCGAGATCCAGCGCCTTTCCCGACTTGACTGCGGATATCGACCGGTATCAATCACACAAGCAACCGTTGTTTGTTGGGTACAGCGCGATTCCCGATCTGGCTCTGCGGATCTCAACGGATCCTTTTTTTGCTCCTCTTTTTCTGCTGCTGTGACGTTAACGCCCCCCATCCCATCCTCCCCGTGTGCGTACGTTTTCTTTTTCTCCGCTGTGGTGTTTCTTGCCTCGTTGCCGCTCAACCCAGGCAAGGGGATTACGGTGGCAATAGTTGCGTTGGCGGGGGTGGGGATCTCTTTGTTTTTCTTGCTGGCTCTTTCGCGGTACGGCAAGTCGCGGACGATCCGCGTGGCCCAACCTTCACTGTGCGCGGCTTTCGTGGTGAGTTTTGTTTTTGTTGTGTGTGGTGTGGTTTGGTTTCGTTTGGTGTGGTTTGATTGTGTTTTGCTTTTTTGCTTTTTGTTTTGTTTGGTGTGGTGTGGTTTGGTGTGGTGCGGTGCGGTGCGGTGCGGTGCGGTGCGGTGCTGTTTTCGTTTCGGTTTTCGTTTCGCTCTGTTCGCTTCGGTTCGGTTCGGTTCGGTTCAGGTCATTTTGTTCGTGCGTTTCGTTTCGTTTCGCCTCGATTTATCCTTATATCTTCTGTCCCGTTTTTTGTTTTTTTTGTCGCAATTTTGCGAGCAGCGCGTTTACCTTTTTTACCCGCCCGCAGTCTCCCCCCGAAAAAGGGAAAGAGGGGTCACAGCGGCACACATCGTGTAGAATTGCACGAGCCTTTGTGGGGAAAAACTGCTTGGAATTTGTGTGGGATTGTTTTGTAGTTCTAAAAGGGTTGAAGTACCTCGAGCTGCCCTGCTTCGCCTGTTGACTGCTACCTCGAGACCCGTGGTATCACAACCCTAAACCTTTTAGCCCAACCACCCCCCCGTGCGCGCTTCCTCTCTACCCACTATTAACATCCCGTATTCCTTTTCTCCCCCGGTAAATGCCGCTGCTCCTTCTGCCCTCCTGCCCGACAATCCTACTGCCCCCCCCGCCCCCTCCACCCAGGACAATCCTCCTGTCGCTCCCCCCCCCCTCATGATACCGCTACCCCGACCCCCCCCTCCGTCGATAGCTCCTCTGCCCCCCCCCCGATATTTCCGCTGCCCCCCGCTCTTCACTATGCCTCTCCCATTCCCCCCTGGTAGCCCCACTACCGCACCCCCGACAGTCCCACTGCCTCCTCCTCTCTACCCCCTCCCCCGCCCTGATTATTCCCCCCCTCTCTGATCCTATTAATACTAGACCTGCGCCTTGACAGTAGGATTAAAGGTGTAGTCTGACGAATGTCATTGTACTAGAGTTAGAGTATGCAGGAGAAGTATGGGAAGGGAACGCGAAGTTCGTAAAACAGCTGGAAGCAGTGCAGATGACAGCAGCTAAAGAGATGCTAGGATGCTCAACTACGACGAGTAATACTGTGTTCAAGAGCAGAACGAGGAATGTACCCACTTATAAACAAGTGGAGACGCGAGAAAGTTGAAATGGCAATCCAGCGTAAATAATAGGCCAGAAAAGAGGTTGTCAGCTCTAGTTGATGATGCTGTATGGGAGAAAATAACGAAAGGGCGAGCTGGAATATGATGGGATAACGTAGTCGAGAACATATGGAAGGATACAGGGGGAGACCAAGAAGAGGTACTGTCTACAGAGAAGCTTGGCGGGTACAAGACAGAAGTAAAATACATAGTAGAAAAAAAAAAGGAAAGGCAAGCGTTAAGAAATAAGGTGAAAGAGGAGAATCACTTGAGAGATATACGGGGGGTTGAGGGAAGATATTGGAATGAAAGCGTATCTGCACAGCCCAATGGACTACGCGAAACAGCTGAAACTGCGATTTCGTGTAGGGAACCTGGTAAAGAAGAAAGAGATACACCAGTAGTGGGGAGGATGAGGGCGTGGCTACAGGTATGTGCCCGTGTGGCACGATACAGAGGAGGACTCACATAGTAGGAGAATGTGAAATATACAAGGAGGAACGGGATGCGTTAGAGGAGGAGAGGAGGGAAATTAGACGTATGTGACATGGACGAGTTTGGCAGACTAGAGAGCAGCGAGAAAACGATCGCTATCCTAGGAGATAGATTGTGGCCGCAGACGGCGAAACAGGACGGACATAGGATGGCAAACAGTTTGTATGTAGTATATGGAAGAAGCGTAATGAACGCCCAAATGTTGAAGGTGCCTCTATTAGGAGTAGGAACAGTGCTCCGTCTCGTGGTCAGTGGTCAAATGACTAAGGCAAGCAACAAATGAGTACGCCCGCCCTCCCCGCCCCCCGCCCCCGACATTACGCCCTCGGCCCGTTGTCTAATATGATGTGATATACAGGTTGGCGTCGGGGTGACGTTCTTTTCCGCCCTCGCCCTAATCGGCCCGAACCGAGAGTTTAGCTGTGCCGTTCGGCTGTGGCTGTGGAGTTTTGGGTTTGACCTGGCTTTCGGCGCTTTGGTGTTGAAGCTGTGGCACGCGCTCAATGCCGTTCAGGTATGTTTTCATTTTTTTTTCGACGGGTGCTCTGTTCGATAGAGGTTTAGAGGCTTTTGGCCGAACTCTTTTGTTGCTGGCGGATCGTCTCATCTCAGCAGCTGCGAACTCTCGTCAGCATCTCGTCTGTGTGTTACGATACTACTAGTAATCGCTTGGTACCATCGAGCTACGATATGTGTACGTCACAGATACAAAGTGGTGCCCCATCCCCTCCCCTCCCCCCCCCGTTTCCACAAGCAGGGGGGCCTGCACCCTTGCCATTAGATGGGGGACCCCCATCCGTTGCCACATGGGGGGGGGGGGGGGGGGGCTTGTGGCCAAAACGTCTATATACACGATAACAATAGCGATTGGAGGCGAACATACCAAGGTTACAGCCCATCCGCCCGTCTTCGTTTTTGTTCAAGCATTCGACCCTGACGACGGTGATGGTGATATCTTGTCATATCATAGCCCCCTACGTCGGTAGACTATCCCGTAACCCCGAATGTTTCGCTGGTCTAATACGTGTTAACGCCTTTCCCCGGTGTATGAAACCCCCAGATGTCGATGACGGTCATGCACTTGACCCTGACGACGGCGATGGTGGTATCGTAGCCCCCTACATCAGTAGACTATCCCCTAACCCCGAATGTTTCGCTGGTGTAATACAAGTTTTACCGCCTTCCTCCGGTTTGTGAAACCCCCAGATGTCTATGAAGTTCAAGCACGTGACACTCACGACGGTCATGGTGCAGGCGGTGCTCGGCGTTGTCCTCCTGGGAGACGCCGCTATCCTGTCGGCCTGGACTGCAACCTTCAGGTGAGCAACGGAAAGCGCGCGAGGGGGGGGGGGGGGGGGATGGAAGGGGGGGGGGTTCCATCCGGAACGGAGGGGAGGGCGGGGGGGGTGGGGGGTTGCAAGCGTTTCATTAAATACAAATCGCTTGGTTGTTGTTTGTTCTTTTTCCATTTACCTAAATTGTGTAGTTCCGGCTGTTTTCGCCATCCTGTCGGCCTGGACTGTCACCTTCAGGTCAGCAACGGGGAACGGGGAGTTTTTATTTCTTTTGCATCAGGCAGCGGGGGGGGGGGGGGACTCATTTCATCCGTAGCCGTGGTCGTACGGCTGTAGACCCTCGCATGCCTACGACACCGCTGACCGGGACGGAGCTCGTCGGGTTTTCACCGAGCAGGCAATCATCGCGTGCACCAAACGCGAAGAGGGGGGGGTTGCCAACGTTGCAGTTGTTTTGTTAGTCTCGTTTGTCGTTTTATTATTTTAGCATTTGGTGTTGCATTCTGGGCTGTTTTTGCTGTCGTGTTTCCCTTCATTGCGACTTGCAGGTCAGCGACGAGGAAGGGGTCAAGGGTCGGTGGTTGGGGGAGTTGCCAGCGTTTCAGTAGGCTTTTCCTCGTTGTCATTGTTCTACGTTTGTTGTCGTTTTCGTTTTCGTTTTCTGTTCCTTTTTTAATCGAATGTGGGCTGTTTCGTACGGTAGAATACACTTTGCAGTCGTACAATAAGAACAGTATCATATACACGCTCTATACATTTATACATACATACATATATGTATATATATGTGTGTGTACGACTTGACCCAGCTTTGACAAAAAAAAGGCTATACACAGCATATAGATGAATACATATATACATATATGTATATATATGTGTGCGTACGACTTGACCTAGCTTTGACAAAAAAATGTTGACGGCTCACCCAAACTCGTGCCTTTTTTTTTCTTTCCTTTTTGCAGCGAGAACTGTGGAGTACGAGTAAAAAATGTGTTTGGCTCGAACATCAGCATCCAAAACTTCTCTTGCTTCTCCGACTGCTACGGGCTTATTGCGGCGTCGGTTGCCATGAAGGTGTGGGCAGTGTGGGCGGTGTGGGCAGTGAGGGCAGTGCCCATAACAAGGGCGTGCGTGCGTGCTTGCAATCGGCTGGGCAGGGGGGACGAGACAGAGGAGGGGTAGGGGAGGGGAGGGGAGGGGAGGGGAGGGGAGGGGAGGGGAGGGGAGGGGAGGGGAGGGGAGGGGAGGGGGGACAAGATAGGGGAAATAGAAGCAGCAGCTCTAGTTGCGTTCCGCATGGGGAAGAGGGGGAGACATTATGCGTTGTGTGCGAGCCGCCCGGCCGTGTTCTCTTGGCGTCCTTCGCGCGTGTGTTTGGCATGTTTTGCGCTTCTCGTTTGTGTGTCTTTTCCACCCCTTACCCGTACCTCTGCGCACACCCACACGCCGGACCGTGGACCCGCTGCCGCCGCGATTTATTCGGCCACTACCGCCGCCGCCGCCGCTGTCGCCGCCGCCACTACCGCGACCGAAACCACCGCCTTAGGCTCTCTTGGTGCTGGCCTGCTGTTACTTCAGCTTCCGGGCGCAGAAGACCCAGGACGCGCTGGCCGATGTCGGGTGGGTGGTGGAAAAATCAGAAAGGGTCGATGCTCGGTAATCGGTGTAGGTTGCACGTGTGATGTCGTGTTGATGTTTTTTTTTTTTCTTGTCCACATCGGGACGCCTATTTTTTGTCTCTCGTTGTGACCACGGGCTAAGCTTCTTGAAAATATGCTATTACGGAGGACCGTACCAAAGTAGTGAATAGATACCAAGGGTCATCCCACGGGCCATCCCACGGGCCATCCCACGGGTCATCCCACGGGCCATCCCACGGGTCATCCCACGGGTCATCCCACGGGTCATCCCACGGGCCATCCAGCGGGTCGTCCAACGGGTCGTCCCACGATAGAGGTTGCTCTTGTTTGGGCCCAACGCTTCTGGCCTTCTGGCGTTCGGGCGGTCTGGCCTGTTGAAGTCCAAAAATGAGAAACTCGTTGCTCGTTAGTCATGATTCCTTTTGTTGTTGATATAGTCAAAACGCCAAAATCGTTTTGATAATCGAGCAAGATCCACTAAAGAAAGATAAATATGATCACGTGGTCGAGAAACGACAGCAGTTGGTGGGATGATTTTAGGAGTGTTTTGTCGTTATCGGGGACTAAGAAGGAATGAGGCATTGAATGAAGCGTCGGTCGAAGAAAGAGGCATTGAATGAAGCGTTGGTCGAAGAAGAGGCATTAAATGAAGCGTTGGTCGAAGAATGAGGCATTGAATGAAGCGTTGGTCAAAGAAAGAGGCAGTGAATGAAGCGTTGGTCGGGTGTCGTGCGATTGAATGCCCAGAAGTCATGACTCGGGTGAGATATTGAGCTAATGTTGGAGCTCAGAAACGTCCGCTGCACCGCTTCGGTGGGGTGGCTCCCACGATACACGCACGGTACACGCACGATACACGCACGATACGCAGCAAAAACAAACAAACTCCTATTTTTTTCTATCAAATTCCTATTTTTTTCCGTTAAATTCCTATTTTTTTCTAATAAATTCGTTTTTTTTTTGTTATTTAATTCCTATTTTTTTCTATTAATATCTATCTTGGATCCTCGATTACTGCTGTATTGTGAGCAAATATTGTGAGGACATGACGACGATCAGCATCAGCATCAGGGTGTTTGGTGGAACGATATTTTGGAGCCGAGATGCCTCGCCGCTGGCGTTGGTTGTGCAGTAGATGTCGCGCTTGTTTTTTAGTTTTGTCCCAGCCACGGTTTGGGGAGCGAACCGCCGAAAAATCTCCACTTATTTGGTGAAAAGAGGGAAAAAACAACCTTGCAAACTGAAAAGACGTGAAGAATGAAGCTGAAGCCCAAGCCAGCGCAGAAAGTAGTCCGGCAAGTAGTAGTGACCAGCCCAGACGAGGTAGGTCATAGCTTAATCAGGGGAGCGCACACACAAAGGAGAAAACCAAGCCACATTCGTAGAAGAGTCAAAGAAGCGGGGGAAAAAGTTTGGCGAGCTGAGATTTCTGTGCGAATCGAAAAAATGATGTTTTTTTACTACTTTTTTTTGCGTGGCCTTATTTAGTAACCCTCCCCCCCTCTTTGGCTCTGGCTCCTTCAAAACAAAAGTGTGGGCATTTTTTTTGTTGTTGTTGTAGTGCTCCCTCCGCTTGCTTGGTCTATTATGGTTGTATGCCCCGGCCGCACCCGCGCGTGCTTTTGGTGCCACGCTCGCACCGGTGCCCAACGTGGCCGCCTTTAACCCCCCCCCCCCCCCCTCCCCCCCTCTCCCTTTGTCCTTTTTTTTTGGTGGTGGTTCGTTTTTTTTTTGTTGTTGCAGAGGGGTTGGAATGGCGACGTACAACATGGTCGTTGCCAGCCTTCTGGTGGTCGCTGTGATTTGGGTTGACGCTCCGCAGCCGGTGAGAGAGCGGCAGATAACGCCACGTTACCCCCTTTGGCAACTCCTGATATTTTTACTTCATTTCCAAGTTTTCTTGTCCCCATGTGGGGAATCGGTGCTTAAAGTGTTATTAATAGTAGGTAATTTGCTGTTTACACCACGCGTGCTTGCGGTAGAGATGAACGCGCCATTTTTTTTTTCTTGTGATGAAAAAATGAGGTTCTCTCCTGTACCTTCTTCGGCCGAGACGTTGTTGTGAGTTACGTGAACTGAAAAGCCCAGCCCGATGAACAAACATCCACAGGAGTGGAGTTACACGTATTGAAAGGATCAACAATATGTGTGTAAAATTCGAGCGGCCGGTGTATTCAAAGCACCTTGCAAAGGTGAATTCTCGACCCTTGAAAATTCGCCGAACTCACCTCGCAGCAGCTGACGTTTTTTTTTTTTGTAATATTTTCATAAAACAAACCCATCGGCTATTAGGTATTAAAATACAAGAACATAATGATGCCAAAAATCGACGGCATTTCCGACGATGTTGGATTACGGTGACCCCGTCGTTTCAGCTTTGTTTTTAGCCAAAAAGAGCTTTAGTTTGCGCCTTTATCGTAGGACACATCCTACTGCAAACCGTTTTTTTTCCCCTGCTCTAGTTGAAAGTAGTCTGCCCCCCAAGATATGAGGTCATCCGGATAGGACTCGAGCGCATGGGAGTAGACCCGGTCGGGGGTGAGTGGGAAGGTGGGGTGTGTGGGGCCGGTTGGTGGAGAGGGGGGGGGGGCGAAAGGGTGAAGGACCGGGTGGGTAAATGAATGGGCGGGCGGTTGGGCGTCGAGTTTCCATCCGTGGAAGACCCCGACTTTTTTGTCGTGTTGATATAAAACACCCCTTTTGCATACGACCACTGTACGTGCTGTAGCACCGGTTCTAAAAGGCCTCCCTCCCGCCCTTCCTCGTCCGTCCGCCCTTCCGTCCGTCCGTCCGCCCGCCCGCCCGCCCCCTCGCCCCGTGTCTCTCCTCCCCTTCTTTTCGCGTCCTCCTTTTTTCTTTTCCCGCTTCTTTTTCCTTTTTTTCTGTCGCTCTTTTTCTTGTTCCCTCTGTATTCCCTCTTGTTTACGTTGTCTCTCTTTTCTTTCCCTTTTTTTTTTTTGTTTTCTGTCTGTCGTGGCCAAAAAAAAAACTGCAATCATTTTTCGAGAGAAGGAGCGAACTACGGCCGAGGCCATCGCCATCGTTTTCGCCGGCGTCGGGGCGCTGTGGTCCATCCTCGCGCCCAAGATCCTCCGGGCGAAGCACGAGCTCGAGGGGAAGGCGCTCGTGGGCCCCTCCGCCGTCCCCAGCCGCAGCGGCAGCGGCGAGGGCGGCACGGGTGGTCGTGGGGTCGGGCTCGGCAGCAGCAGCAGCGACTTCCTGCACCCTGGGCGAGCAGGCGACACCACGAGCGGGGTGAGCCTCACGAGCGGCCCGCGGAACAGCGGCGGCGAGAGAGGGGCGAGGCAGGTTTCGCACAAGGTGTCCCTGTTTGACGAGATCTCGGGGGTTATCGGCAAGTCTCTCGCGGTCATCAGCCCGGACGTTCGTCCGGACTTGGAAGGTAGCCCTCCGTCGACCCACGCGCAACAAGTGGACATGGCTGCGGCGACATCCGCTTCCGCCTCGTCTACACGGCGACAGCAGCAGCACCAGCAGAGGCTGCAGGTGCAGGGGCGGAGCAGCTCCGCGTTCACTCTTCCGGGTGGGTCACTCTCAGCAAAGTCTGCTCCGGGGGGAGGCAATTTCGCCACGACGGGCGGCAGCGGCGGGGGGGGAAGGGACAAGACGCTCATTGTGCCGGACCCGTCCGGCTTCTGGACTCCACCACGCCGCATTCGCCGCTCCAGGAGCACGACGGAGTGTAGAACCCGGAGTGTGGACACCATGGCGCAGTCGGCGGCGGCTGCGGGCGCGAGCGCGAGCGCCGCCGAGGGCCAGAGGTATCACACCACGGGCTCGGGCGAGAAGCGAGCCGCGAAGGGGAGGGAGAACGGTGGAGGAGGGGGCGAGCGCAGGTCGGCCAGCGCGTCCGTTCCTGGCCGGTCCGGAGAAAAGCGCCAGGGCAGTGGGGGTAGTGCCGGGGCCGGAGCGGGTGGGGCGAAGCCTCCGTTGAGTGGGGCCAGCGGGAGCAGCAGGGCGAGCCGCGCGAGCAGCCGGGGGAGATCCAACTCCCGCCCCCGGTCGAGCAAGGCCTCGCGCAACGTTAAGGCGGTTTCCAGCGCGGGGAGCGGCGGTGGCGATTCTAACAGATCCAGCAGGGACAGCTGGGCGCTGGACCCGATCATCCTGGCGATTAACGGGCACGGCTGGGCCATGCACGGGGGCCCCCCGAAGCGGAAGTCGGGCGGAGGTGGGGGGGGGGGGGGGGGGCAGAGGGGACGGAGGTCTTCGGGAAGGTGGTCTGGGAACGGGAGCGTCAAAAGCGTCAAGAGGGCTAAGTCGAGGGAACGGTCGCCCTCGGTCGGGAGTTCGAGCGCGCACGGGAGGCGGAGCACCGGGTCCTTGATAATGCACGCCGGAACCGGGACCCGCCTGCATTGCCCGCACTGCGACAAGGAGGTGAGAGAGCGGTGGTGGTGGTGGTGGCGGTGGTGGGGATGAGGGGGAGGTGGTGAGGGTGGGGGTCGTGCTGTGTTGTGAAAAGTGATGATGTGTTGTGGCGGTGGTAGCGGTGGTAGAGGTGAGTGCTATGTTTTTTGTTGCTTTTGCTGTTGTCGCTGTTGCAGCCCGTGTGAACCTTTTCGCCGGGTCGCTCGCTGTCTCTTATCGTCTCTTATCGTCTCATCTTGTCTACTCACGCCCGGTCCTCGGTTCCCGGTCCCCGCTTTAGCTATCCGTAACACGCCTACCCCCCGCCCCCACCCCACCCCATCCCACCCCACCCCATCCCACCCCACCCCACCCCGCACCGTGTTTTTTAATCAGGTGGCGGGGTGTGGTTTCAAAGGATGTTCGGGGTCCCTTGTCCGCGCGCCAAGCTTCAGCGACGACGGGTTCGGCACCGACGTGCTCCCCCTGCCGGTCGCGCCTCCGCCGCTCCTGCCCCCACTCATTCCGTCGCTGGTTGCCTCAGAATCAGGCGGCCTCGGCGGTCTTGGCGGCGGCAGTGGCGGTGGCATGATGGGTGGCGGAAGTGGCCTCATGGGCTTGATGCACACCGACGGGAAGTTAGGGTCCGGGTGGGGAGGATTTGGAGGGTCAACAGGCGGCGGGGGTGGGGCGGGGTATGGAGGGATGGGGGCGATGGCGCATGGCGGGGCGCAGACCGCGAGCACGGCGACTGCGGCGGCTAACATGTTCTCGCCGACGCACTCGAACGGTGTCCACAAGTCGCACAGGTTAAGGATGAGCTTCCGACGCGGCCCGCCCCCGTGCGACACGTTCGACAACGAGGCGGATAGCAGCGCGGACGAGGAGGACGAGGGGGAGACCTCGGCGCTCGGCGTGTCTTCCCCGACCTCGTCATCGGCCTGGCCATGATACACCATGATATATAACATCCTTTTATCATAGGACCTCTGATTTTTGTTTGTTTTTATTTGTTTGTCCGCCCCCCCCCCCACACACACACTCCCCCACACGACGTTTGTTTCCGTCGCGTCTGCGAGGATATGTGATGTGATGTGATCGTGTCGTGTGTGCGTGCGTGCGTGCGGTGTGCTGGTGAAAGTGCTTCCGGTGGTGGTGGTGGTGACGGTGGTGGTGGTGGGTGGTGGTGGTGACGGTGGCGGGCGACGGTGGCGCTAGAGATGATGATTTTCGGGTGATAGCTGCAGAACCAGTGGCGGCGGCGGTGACGGTGGTGGTTGTTTGGGCGAGGAGACTGGCCACATCGCAACGAAGGCCGAGGCATCGTGAGCTCGTGGCGTTCGCTCAGTCTCGCGCGACTCGCTAGCTCGCGCGGCCGCCCCACCTTCCCACCCGCCCAGTCGTCGTCGCGCCAGCTCGGCAGCGGAGTCATGAAATGGTTCGTTGACGCTGTTGCGGGGTTGATCGTGAGGAGGACGACAGGCTGTTGTATTTATTTTGCCAGTTGCCTGACTACGTGGACGACTATTAGTAAGTTGGCTCACTAGTCGGCTGGTTGGCTGCGGATTTTTTATAGTTTTGGGCTTAGCAGTTGGCTCACTTTGTTGGCTGACTATTCATCTTGCAGGCTATTGACAGCCGACCAGTTGGCTGTCTAGCTGGCTCACTAGCAAGATTTGGCTGGCTAGCTGGCTCGCGATTATCTATCGGCTGACTGGCCAGGGGCTTGTTCACACCACGATAGCTGCAACCGCGCGGATGACCCCACCCGTACTGGTCAAGGGCAGTCATTACGCTGGGAGCGAGCGTCACTGCTGCGCGCACCACACAATCGCTCCCGGTGCAAGCCCCCCGTGCGAATGTGTTCGTCCTCCCTCCCTCCCTCCTTGGCTCTAGTTTTGGTTTCTTGCCTGGGTATAGGCGCTTGCTTGCGTGCGTTTGCGCGCTTGTTTGCACGCGCTTTTCTCCCTTCACGCCCTCGCGCGGGGTTTAGTTTAGTTTATTGTTTTCTACCTCCTAGTATTTCCGCTTGTTTGTGTTTATTTCGCGGGCGGCTCAGGTTTCTTCGGCGGAAGTGCTCTTCTTGCGGCCGGCTCAGGTTTCTTCGGCGGAAGTGCTCTCCTTGCGGCCGGCATGCCTCTTCGATCAGCCTGGGGCAGTGTTTTTTTTTGTCTGTTTGCAAGATTTTGTTTTGTTGTACGGAATGCAGTCGGTGCACCCGACGAACCGGTGGTGGCGGTGCTGATGCTGATGGAGTAGGTGCGTTTTTTATGTCGGTGGCGGTGCCATGGACGAAGCCGCTGTTGCTGATACTGCTGATGCTGACGCTGATGATGTGCTGGTGACACAGTCAGTAGACGCGTTTTTTTTAACCGGGTGAAGATGCGAATGACAAGCTTCTTCTGCTGCTGATGCTGATTCTGGTTATACAGTAGACGCGTTTTTTCAAGTCGGTTTGACGCAGGAGGCGGAGGAAGGAGGGGGGTCTGTTGCTGCTCTCGGGTCCAGATCGTGGGAGCGCCGTAACAAACGTAACGCGGACGGCGTTCTTTTGGGCAGGAGTTGCCATCCACCTCCTTTCATAGTCGGGTTACCCGACTGCAGTGCTTTCTTCCCCGCCTCGATCAGCCCTTCTTTCGAGGCAACGTATACCAACCTCATGTTTGCTTGCTTATATGACCTGTCGGGCGGGACCCCGCGAGTTTGACTGCGTGATTCCGGGTTGGCACGCGTATACCTGCTGTGTTCTGCGTGTTTTGTTGGCTTTGATTATTTATAGCTATTACTGGACAAAAATTATAGATTTTTTGCCTGATTGGATTGATTGGTTGATTGGTTGGTTGGCCCGCCGGCTTTGCTGGCTTTGGCTGATTAATTGGATGGTTGGTTGCTTGGTTGGTTTACTGGCTGGCTAGACTAGTTAGTTCATCGGTTGGTTGTGTTGGGCTGATCGATGCACTGCTGCTCTGCTGCTGCTGCTGTTCATTTTTTTTTTTCGGTTGAACCGTGAAAATGAAGCAGAATGGATAGATGATGCTGGGGGCGCCGAGGATCCGATAATCTTCATGTCGAGACGCGCCCCCGGCGGTGTGCCTTTTAATGCAAAAGCAAGGTCGTCCTCTCAAAAAAACAGATACGGTTTTTGCATGATGTGGTTACGCGACGTGTATTCCTAGTGGGAAAGAGACGGGAAGGGGGGGGAGGTAGCACACACCAGCCGTGCCGAGCGATCATACGTCGAAGTTTCCGTCAAAACTAAAAGAAGGCAGCGAGGGTAACGTGCGCGAGCCATACGAGGGTAAGAGCGAGTGGGTTTTGTACGAGTATCACACAGTCACGAGGGGCCGCGGCGGCGACGGCAGCAGCGGGACGCTTTGTTTCGTCCTTGCCTCGATTTTCCGGATGCTTTCGTTTTTTGTCGGCCGCGCGGTTGGGTATTGACTTCGTCGCCGGCCCCATCCAGATTTTGTGTTGTCTTTATTTTATCCCGACGCCCCGCTATGGGGGGGAAGGGGGGGGGGGGGGGGTAGAAGCAGGCCATGCGCTGTATGGCGGGGTTTAATTTACACCTTAGCGACCACATGCGGTGGGCTTGATCATGTAACGTAACGCCACAGGTCTCTGCCTTGAGAGGAGAAAGAGGCCGGGGTTTGCGTCGAATTACGCGCTCCGGCGACGGGGGGAGGGGGGGGGGGTGGTTTTCCGCATGCAATCGCTACTTCTTGTGTGCGTTTGTGCCTGCTTGCTTACGTGTGTACGTTCAGCCGACCTGCTGTTAGATGTGACGAACGGCGAAAGTAGAAAATATTCGCCCGCTGGGCTCTGACTTCTGTTCAGAGCGTAAAAGTCGTGCGTTCGGTTTTTTTCTTCCGATGTTGGCGCAGTAAGAATTTTCTCGGAACTCTCTCGGAATTTTTCGGAACTCTCTTGGCGCTTTCTCGGGTCATGAAGGTGCCCTGTGAAGTGGGGGTGTTTGGGGCAGACAGAATCGGAATCATTCTGGTAGTAGATGGCGCTTTTTCCTGTTTATAGGCGATGGTCACTACAAGGTAACAGACAGGGCGAGACAGGGCGAGACTATATAGTCGGCTCTCCAGGCAGAGAGACGACTGCATGCGGAAGTTGGCCGGGGGACGGGCGGTCGGATTGTAGACAGAATATAACAAGGATACGAGCGGTGCTGGTAAATAATGGCAAGGGGTGGGGGGTGGGGGGCGTGCGTGTTGCTTGCCGTCTCTCGCTGCTCACAGGGAAAGCGGTTCGGTTTTTTTATGGAGCGAATTACGATACGATAGGAAACCCAGACACGATTAGTTTTTTTTTTTTTTGCCTTTGTTGTTTCGTTTTTTTCCCTGCCCTTCTTTTTTTTGCTCAGGCCCTGGCTCTATTAATAGCAGTGCTCTGTGCTCCATGTACTAGTATAAACAGGCACAGGGAGCACCCAACTCGGCGAGTATCGGTAGGATACAGGTACCTACCTCAGACCTCGCCCCCCCCGCGCCCCCGAGGTTTGGTCGCTATTCCGGCGTCGAGCCCCCCCTCGGACCAACCGAAATGCTGGCAGCTTGTCCTAAAATGTATTCGAGCGTGATGGGCAGGCGACGGCGGGTGGGCATAGGCGGCCTAGACCTGCGAAGCCATTAAGCTGCTGCGGTGCCGCCGATAAGCTGCTTCTGCAGCTGCTGCTATTTTTGTGGCTAGTGCTTCTGCGACTGCGGGTGACTGCGGCGGCGGCTGCCGCCGCTGCTAGTAAAGCCTAGATACGAGTAGTACGCTAACTGTTGCTCTGACGGCGGCTTGTGGCAGGAACACTCGTTAATAGGATTGGAACGGCGGTGTAACAAGCAACGGCGTTTCTTGCCGCTGAGGTCGAGAAATTTTTTTTTGGGCCTCTTGTAGTCGACGCGGCGACGTGTTTCTTCGTGCGCTCCGCTGTTGTTGCTGTTGCTGCTGCTGTTGCCAGCAGCCGTGGCCAGTAGCTGTTGCGTAGCAGCCGTTGCTAGCAGTGCTAGAAAAGTTACTTTTGTTGTTCACTTGCCGCGCGCGTGCGTGGCTCTGTCGACTCGGCGGTGCGTCGGGAACGCGGTAGACTTAAATGTTGCGTGAGTGTGGGACACGGAGCAAGTAAGTTGGAGCGCAATTTGGTGCCCACGGCGGCTGCTTGTGTGGCGATTGATGTCATTTCGTGCACTTTTGTCTGTCTTTCGCTTGCCTGCCTGCCTGCCTGCCTCCCTGCCTGCCTCCCTGCGTGCCTGCCTGCCTGCTTTGCCTGCCTGCCGGCTTGCGCATTCACATCATGCAGGCACTCTCTCACTGTTATGTGGGTATGCACGCACGCACGCACGCGCAGTCTTTCACGTAACTGGAGGTGGCACGGGCCTGTTAAATGTGTGCAGAAGGTACAATTTATTTATTTATTGTTTGTACGTACGTACGCACGCGCTTACCGTAAGTACTTGCCCAATAGTGGCGATTTTCATTGAGCGGGTTTTTCGCGGCTGGGCTTCTCTCTATTGTTGCCTTTTTGTTTGGTGTTACTTTTTTAAACCGCGCGAGCCACAACGGGCTAGTCTACAGTAGCCTTCATTATACTAGAAGCTACTACTGTAGCCGGTCATCGTCTGAACTGGAACAGAAGAAGCCAGGGGATGGTGTAGCTATGGTGTAGACGCCAGTTGGGGCTGAGGAATCGTACGTTTCGATCCCACGCAAGAGAAGAATGCCTCCAGCGGGATTAACAGCACCTACGGAACTCCCTGCAGGTGCTGGTCCATTTGTATAGGGACAGGGTTGCCACCGGGGGGAGGGGGGGACAACAGGAACAAGGTCGGGGAGGGAATTCTAGGAAAGGGGAAGCACATGTGTCGGATTTATTCTGGACGTACATATCCACCTTTCTGTTTTTTGTTCCCTCCACTTACGACTGTGTTTGAACTACCGGGCGAAGTTTGTCAGCACTTTTGAGGTTGTTTTTGTTATTCTTGGGTTATTTGCGTCTCTAGCTGCGCTGCATCGCGTGGTGCCGTTTTCTCTATTACTCCGGAGTATTATTTTTGCTTGTTTTTGCGTAGGCTGTACACTTTAGATCCTTTCCTTTATGGTTTCTGTGGTTTTCGGTGCTCTTGGTTCTGTTTTTTTTTTTCTTCTTCTGTATTTGTAGATTTTGTGTTACCTCTCTCTCTCTCTCCTCTCTTGTGTATCTGAATTGATATTTTTCGGGGGACCAAGTGCGAAATTTCGTGTCGCCAAAAATGCGGTGCGCGCTTGTATTCGATTGATTTCGCCGCTTGCTCTTTAGCCTTTAGAGCTTGTCCTTTTTGTTTGTTGAAAAAAGTTGCAAGGGGGCGTGTTCAGTATATACGGCGTATACTCCTGGGCTACGGGGTAAATACTCGAGTACATGGTATGACCAAAACTGCCAGGTTTGGTATCCGGTTATACGTCCCAGGATGTAAGACACCCCGCTAAACACATCTTTGAAAGGTTGGTAGGTATCGATTTTTCGTGTATTTTCTTTTGTAGTCGATCTGCTGTGTGCCATGGGTGAGATGGGTGGGTGGTGGGTGTGTATGCGCTACGTGGTAAAGGGTATCTAGGCAGGGTGGTGGGCGAGCCACGCCTCTTGTCCTTGGGTACAGGTAGCTGCATGCATGACTGAAAGTGAGGGATATGGTGCAACAGCTTTGTCAATAACTTTTTGACCATAAACTATCGGTCACCTCCCAATTTATTTTATTTTATATTTTTCCCTCCCTCGGGGGGGTCAGTGCCATTTTGACCGCAAATTGTCGGCCACCTCTCAAAATTCACCAGACTATATAGAGAGTTTAGTGTAGGGTCTCTGCTGTCAAAACCTGCTGCCAAAAATTCCCCACCTAAAGTATAAATACCCCAATACTTGCCATTATAGTGGACAAAAAATAAGACACCTCCTAATCAAAACTCACTCATATAGTATATTATGAGTACTAACAACGCAGCTTGCAAAGATGAGTATTGACCTGAAATTCGTCAAACTCACGGCTGACGTCCTTGAAAAATAGTTATAAAAAAGCATTCTCGTTACTCGAGCGATTAAGCGTTTCTTTTGTTACTGAAATGACTATTATTAATATGCGTCCTCGTTGCTCGAGTAGCCAAACGTCCTCGCTACTCGAAATGGTCTCGAACTTATTTGGTTTCAGTATGCGAAAATGTCCCCGAGTCGAATCTTTGGAATCTTGAGAATCTTTGGTGCGATACACCTGGTTGGCAAGAAACACAGAAATAATCCTCTGGCGTGCTGGATCTTCTGGCAGTGCTCATCACCGGAAAAGGCGTGTCTCCCGTATCGCCGGTACGGCCAGGAGAAACCCGAGTTGTCCCGATCGAATGAGAATATCTCGCTTGGGGCAAGCGCGCACGTTTCATCACATCATCACGGCTAAAATACAAAACACGCACAGCTAGAGTACAGCGGCCCATCCATGTGACTAGGCAACATCATCGGCGCGAGGTTGCCGCCAAGGTCGGAATAAGCGTGTGGCCTTGTGCGGTCGAAGGTTGGCAGGGTGCGGCTGCAATACCGATTACAGCGCCTGTGTGGTTTCGCGACTTCTAGCTGCTTGCTGCTCTTGTCACGTTTTTTTCTTTTGCGTCCGACGCACCAGCGAGTCAGCTGACACATGATACAAGCTTGGAAGGAGCGGGGAAAAAAAGTTTTTTTCACGCCCCTCACATTTTTGAGGTATCCTACGAGTACTAAGAGCAAGTCCGCGAAATACCCGAGAGGCGCTGCGAGCGTGCACGGACTCGAGGTGCCAGTTGCGTCGCGTACGTGTCGACTGGTTGCTTGACTTGTTGCTTCGCTTCATGCGCCGACACAAGAAAACAAACGACTACGAATCCGAATAAGTCAGTCAACATGGCCTTGTTCTACACATCACGTAGCTCTAAAGTTCACCGGATTTATGTTGATGACCGTATCTCGAGCGGTGTTCTGCACGATGGAAAACGGCGAACCGGTCGCCATGCAACTGTGAAACTCACAAATGTAAGTAGTTGAGGGTCCACTTACTTGTGGTCATATCGCGGTACGGGGGGGGGGGGGCTAGCCAATGAGCGCCGCCGATATAGCGTGCTTCCTGAGGCGAACTTCCCTTACACCGACGAGTGGCGAACAACGCCCATGATATATCTTTTTATGGCTAAGTCCCTAGATTGTGTGTCGATCCACTACCCAGCAGTAAGCTCAAACCAACAACGCGTACTGTACTGGTATAAAAATCGCGGTGTGTCAACCTGTCAGCCGTTATTGAAGGCAATTCTGCGAGGTGCCTATTTTAATGACGGCTAGATATAACTCAACTTAATATATACCTAAACAAGCGGCCGGTGTGTCGCCCAGCTTGCAAATATAAAAATACTAGTATCTATCCTAAATTTGCCGAACTTTTTAGCTGATGGTGTTGTAACAATTTTACAACAACATTGTACAGGTATAAAATATAGCCGTGCGTCTTGTTATTTTGTTGACTCCATCTTGGTGCAGCGGGTGGATCGGGAGACACCCTCTATTTCCCCCGTCATGGGTGGCGCGCCATGCCTTCTAGCGACTCGTCCATCTGCGAAGGCGGAGGCAACAGGGCGGTCGTGTGCGGTCGTGTGCGCAAGGACAAGGGACGCGGGGCAGGGCAAACCAAGCGTAAGGCATGATGCACAACTAGCCGCCGTATACATGCGTAGACGAGCGTCGTCTAGATGTACTCTGTTTATAGAAATTTGGTTCTACGCTCCGGCTGTAAAAGTGAGATCTACACTTTGGTAGCATGGACCAACCCTTCTAACGCCACCCCCAGCTAGTACAATTTCTCCTGAATATGGCCGCAGTTAGTGCTGTTACCCCAATGCGTGGCACTTCCTCAAGTCAATCTTCTCCCGGTCAGCATGAGCCTGGCCAAGCAGACAATATCGAAAAAAACTATACTAGTATTAGACTAATAGGTCAGCGAGCACTAGGCGATCAGCCGGGCTTGGGCACCCCGAAGAGGTTTCTATTTTCATAGTTTCCCACCCACCTCAAACTCCGGCAGACTTCCGCCCTCGCCGGATGTAAATGCGCTCCCTAGTCCCATCGCTGACAAGTTGAGGTTTCCTTTTGCCCTCCTTCCCTTCCGTCCGCCTCCCCCTAGCACCACCGAGCCCGAACCCGCGGTCGCCCCCGATCCCAACCGGTCTATCCGCACCCCAGCGTTCGTCGCTACCCCTGCCGCCGCATCCAAAACCGTCCGCGATGCATGGCTCGCCTTGTCCGGCCGTGGAGGCTCACCACGCCCACTGTTGCCGTGTGGGTATGTTGGTGCTGCTTCCTTGGTTGGGGTTGGCTGGCCATCGGCGTCTGCTGGCGAGCCTGAGGGGCTTTTTCTCCCTGAGCGACGGGGGGACGGGTTGTGGGAGCCTATTGGCCGCCTATTGGGTGAAGAGTTCCGTCGTATCTCCGATTTCGCGGGTCTTGTTCTTTCACGGGCAGTAGCGTTGATACCATTGCTGCTGCTGCTACTTCTGCAGCTGTTATTGTCGTCGCTGTGGTTGCCTTCGTGGGTTCGGGGGGTTGCACGGCTGCGGCTGCGGCTGCGGCTGCCGCTGCCGCTGCGATGGGATTTCCCGTCGATTTGTAGCTCCTGTCCGCTGTTTTTCCGCACGCCCGGGATCTCTGACGCGGTAGTCGCGTGTCTCCCTGCATCGTACGAGCTCCGGGGACGCTGCCGGTCATATGATGCATCTTCGGCGTAAAATGTTTCGCGCGTTATTTTGTCTTCAATGCCACCACCGCTACCGCTGTTGTCGCCATCACCGCCACCACCACCGCCACCGACACAGACACCGCCACCGTCACGGTCACCGCCACCGCCGCCGCCACCACCACCATTTCCACCACCACCACCACCATTACCACCGTGAGCGGCGGCAGGCATGAGGCCGGCAGACGCCACGGCAAGGGGCATGGATATTCGATCACTCTTGGCCGCCGTCGGGCTGTCCGGGTCAGCCGCAGACTCCAAGAGAGCGCAGAGTTTGCGCCGGAGACGCTCTGCGGCAGCGGGGAGAGCACTCGCCCCAGCAATAACTTCCTCGAAGCAGGGGGCGAAGGTGCGGGCGATCGCGGCCAAACTCACATCTTCCGATGCGGCCAACCAGCGAGCGTGGCGCGCTACCGCGTCGAAGAGTTGAACCGTGCCGGGGGGACTTTGTCGTCGGTGCTGGGCGCGTACCTTGGTGGCGGTGACGATACCTGATAGCGACTCCACGGGTAAAATGTCCGACGCTTTGGAGGTGATCAGTTCCAGAACCGCCCCACAGAGGGTGCGCAGGCCGAACGCTCCCAGGTTGTTGTCGTCATTATTCATTTCCGGCGATGAGTCCTTTGTCGTTGTTGCCTCCGTGATCGCCGCCTGTTTGTCTGCGTGGCTCACCGCGTCGATCGAGCTGTAGCCATCAAGAACGAGGGAAGGCACGGACGATGACGACGATGTTCCCGCGTCTCGGGCCGCTCCGAACGCTATCGTTGCCACACTCTCGATTTGCAGCGTTAGGGCAGCGACGGCCTTTGCGGTCGTCGCCAAGGAGCGATAAGGAGCGAGACCGGCGGTTTGATCTTCGGGAACTTTCTCTGCCCAAGGTATCCAGCCGCTGGCACCATGGCTGTTGCCGCCGCCGCCTCTGTCATCAGACTTTTCACAATCGGTAGCCGTTTCTTCAGTAAATCTGACTTTTGAGTGGACGCTTTCCCCGCCGCCTTCACGATCAGCATTGAGAGAAGCTTGGCGGTGGCCTTCCCCGCTGGCTTGGGGGCCGCTGCTGCGTGAAACTCCTCCTACCGCCACCGCCGTCACGTCCTCGTGTTGCTCCCAACTCGCCCGTGATACCCGGGCCATTCCCACTGGCGCCTCGCTTTCCCGTCCCCTCTCCCTAGTTTCTCCTCGACTGTTTATTGGCGACAGCACCGCTTGATCAGGGGAATGTTCAGATGACGATGAAAACGATCCGCCCCCTTTGTTCCGACCGAGTGATGCGGCCGTGAGGGGACGTGGCAGGCCCAGCTCGACTTCCAAGTTATTTCTCGCCCCCTCGACATGCAGGGCATCTCCGTCATCACAAGCGAGTGGTGTCATTGATGTCGGCCGCGGTGGCGGTGCTATTCGCGGCTCTTTATCCGAACGGCCCCGTCTTTCGTGGGTCAAATTTGTCTTTACCTCCGCAAGGTAATCCTTCCGGCCTTCGTCGAGCCCGATTCGTGTGGAAGATGGAGGGTGGGTCCCGCTAGATTCCGCCGCTACGTAGCGTCGTTCTTCCAGCCCCCCCCTCTCCTGCCGACGAGCCCCGTAATTTGGTTTGTCGACTGAGGCTTCACCTGTTTCGGGCTGTGACCCACGCTGCCGCAAAGGGTCATCACCGCGACGTTTTTCTCGGTGTGCTACCTCCTTGGGGACCCGGTTGTCACGTCCGATTACTTTGGAAAATAGCTCTGCGGCGGCCACCTCCCCGCCACGGCACCCGTGGCAGCTGGCATTGGCGAAAACAACAACCGGCTCCTTTATAAACGCGTCTCCGTCTGCACCACCGTTTTTGCTTGTGCACTCTTCTTTGTACCCACCGTTGTCCGTATGTTGTCCATTTGTAGATCGCTGAGGGTAGAGGGCTCCCGCCAATGCGTCGCACCGGGCGGCGCGCCCGGTTTCGTTGGCTACATCAATGGCGGAGAAAAAAGCTTTCTCGTTGCGGGCCGAGATAAGCTTTCGCTGTGCCCTTCTCAGAGCGGACTCGTTGCGCTCGTGTGTCTGCGCTCGAACGAGATCATTTCGGGCGGGAAAGGTCGAGGGATCCATGATGAGGCAGTGCGGCTTCAGGGAGTTTTTCGTGGAGAGCACAGGTTTTGACGGAGGTAGAGAGCTTTTGGCGATGCCGTCGGTAGTGGAGGTAGCCGTTGTGCTTGTATGTGGAGCGACATCTGCCACGCACTCGTTTGGCGTTAAAATCAAGAATTTGCCACCGATCTTGGCTGAGCTTTGCCCCCTTACTCGCAACGTCAACGTTACCTATGAAGCGAGCATGGTGGGTGCTTACACAAAAGATCCGTCTCAAGTGTTGGACCCTCAAGTATCGTAACCCAGACCTTTGAGTGTGTCCAGTACTGGCACTTTGTAGTCGCCAGCAATCGATGGAGGTGGTCATGGGGGCCTTGCCGATTCGTGTCCCAAGGTCATCAGACGAAAAATCGTCTCAAAAACGGCTGAAAACACAAATTAAGCGTTCTTCTCGATACCGACGGCACAGCGCATGGGAGGAAATTGTGGGCAAGTGGGTTGACGGCGCTCTAGCCTCTTGCCGGAGAGCCGTCAAAAGGATCTCCCCGCTCTTACTTTTAAATGGACTATGGTCAGTTCCAGACGGCCTTGGCGGGAAAACACTAGACCTCCCGCTTGATATATTTGAGTACAGGCAGGATTGTGTCGTTGATCACCTTCGCAGTGGCAAGATGGCGTTGGCGCTCCGCAACCGCTTCTTTCAGAGCTTTCTCCTGCTCGAAACTATCCCTCGCCGCCTTTCGCCGGTGCTCCGTTGTGAACCTCTCCTCTTCAAGAGCTCGCAGCTCCGTTGCCTTACGGTGCAGCTGTTGCTCCTGCACACGCACACAAATGCCCAACCAGGCACGGTACGGGCATCGGGAAGCTGCTTGTGAAGTTGTTCGGACTGCCCGTTAGGACAAATAAAACACGGGAATGCACTAGTAATACTTCATATTTCGAATGGGTAATCCACGGTGCACGATTCGTCAACGTGCTCTCGGTACAGGGAGTAGTCTATTTTGGAGGAGGCGTGTACTATATTACGTGTATACTATATTACGTGAATGCGTTGGTCTACGGTTATGTCATGGCCATCTTATATTGGCATCACTACGAGAAAAAGAGCGGAGGGGGGCAGTGACAGGGAGGTGTCGTGCAAGAAGAAAGCCACTGCTGTGCCGCGTGCCGCCTGTCGGTTTATACAGATCAGTAAGCAAGAACAACACAAAATTGATACGGAGTGGTTCTAAGCAATAGTTGACGAATAACTGACCATAGCTAAAAAACGCCCAGTGGTGAAACCGCGTTAACTTAGGCACCGAAGCCAACACGTTCCGAAGCAACCCTCCCGCGGCTTCATTTACTGCATATTCGTGCTTGTGAACGAATTTGACACCGGGCGGGGCGCTGGCCGCGAAATCGCCCGCGGACCTGATACAACATGGTAGCCGTGAACTGTCCTTTATTTACCAGGCAAATATATTCCTGGTATTACTTCGAAGTATACATATATATTATTGGCCGATGTAAATATGTTTTTAATGCACGGGTATTATTTTGCTTACGATGCGCTCGCGGCGATAGAGCGCGTACCTGGTATGTCCTACCGTCGACGACCTACTTGTGAAATTGTTACCTACAAGCTACACAGGGGAAATTGTTGATCTATTTCCCAACTCAGGGAAATCCCTATCGCACGTGCGAGCGCGGAGGCATACCCTGATATCTACAGTCTCTTCTACCTCCTAGTGTGCTCTTCGTACCTGCCATGCTGGGTACAACTTGTCGGCGACGGACAGAAAGCGCTCCGTTTGGCTAGAAAGTCTCTTCCGACTCGCGGACACATTGTAGCACGCCTTCTCTCCAAAAAAAAACTCGTTCCTCTGTAAGAGGTACCAGCACCCCAGTACCAGCACATGTTCGTTCGTAGTTGTGCCGCCAGGTTGATTTTCGCGACCATTGTGTCGGTCACATGGTGTGGGTCGGATGGGAGGTGGATGCAAGTTACCAGAAACTTTCAAGATGATCAAACGACGGCAGGAAGGGCTGAACCCCCCGAGGTTGACGGGATGAAAAAAATACCGACTCGCAGGTTTCGATGCATGTCTTGTGTACCGGTCACGTTGTCAGCGGAATACCAATATTTCAAGGCACATGCCGACTTGTTGTGCAGACGGCCGGATGGTTTCATCAGCACGGTATTATATAGTTTTGTGCCGGTCACGTTGTCATCAGAATACCAATATTTCAAGGCACATGCCGACTTGTTGTGCAGACGGCCGGATGGTTACACCAGCACGGTATTATATAGTTGTCGAGATAGGTGTTCGGCGACAGCCAAAAGTTGAGCGCGACAAAAAAAAATGCTCGAGCAGGTACAGCACCGCGCGCAGCTCGTACCGAATAACGGATCTTCCCAATCGATCCTTTGTGGCACAATCATTGTCTCGGTATATCTATGCGTATACGGGTAAAGCCTCAACGTGGCAGAGCAATCACCGCACGAACGGAGATAAATCACAATAATTGGACCTTGTTGGTTATATAGCACTACCCACTGAGCTACTCAGTCTCAGTAGCTCAGTACCTCAGTGTGTAGTGCTATATAACCAACAGATATATATATATATACCTGGTATGTATATTCGAGTTCGGTAACTGCACCACGCCGACTCCGTTACAGGGACCTCCGGGGCTCTACCCTCGCCATGTACTACAGAAGAATTCAGGAGGACACCATCAAAACCATTCCTAGAGTTTCCAGCCCGCATGCCCGCAAATAAAACATGCGAGGCGGGCGAGAACACAACTCTCACAAACACACCCTTTGTTGGCTATATGGCACTATCCAGTCAGAACATAACTCACGAACACACCCTTTGTTGGCTAGACTATATCGCACTAACCAGTGAGCTACTTGGTCACAATGTTATAGACTATAACACTGCCCACTGAGCAATACCAACTGACACACTATTACACCACGCTACGCACTGAATCCTTGAGAGCGGGCAGAACGCTACTGAATCCCTAGTCTAACATGGTAAGATATGCGAACGGTAGCAGACGTTTGTCGATCATATTTCGCACCACGTTGTAGGAAGCCCCTCTTACCTCCCGCAACCGCTCGAAAAGGTTCTGATTCCGTTTCTGAGCGACGCCACATTGAGTAGCGAAGGCTTGTCGAACACGCCCTAGGCGAAGGGTGTGGATTACGCCGAATTCCTGGAGAGGTGCGAGGAAATCGAAAGGGCCTGTCAGGTTGTGGGTATTACCGTAGACTACTGCTCTAGCTCCGGCGTACACCCTCACCCATGTATGGTTGGCCGTGTGACGGCGCGCTTCCACCTCACAGAGGGCGCATTGAACCCGAAATCCTCGAAGCCGCCGTACTGTATGTATGTACCGTATCGACTATGCTACGACCGGTCGTATCATAGCAGTCTGTTAAAGGCGTTCTTGCGTGTAATTTGCTAAATGTTTCCGCCTTTCTAACTTTCGTGGACAGTTTACAGTTGACGGCGATGTACTGCCACCAAACACGAAACGCACCACGCCGCAGCTGCGTCCACGTATGCACCAGTGCAACTTTCGCCCGCGGCAGCCTCCAAGCTGGAACAGATCTGGTCTGGTCTGGTCTGGTCTGGTCTGGTCTGGTCTGGTCTGGCCTGGTTGGGCAACCCTTTTTAGAATCAACGGCGTTAAGACGAGGTATGATCAGCACCTGGAGATAACATTAAACTTGTTATACGATCCTGAGTACCTGGTGTAGCTGTTCGCGTACAACAAACCTGGGCCGTGGCGAGGCGCAGCTTGAACCTCTCTTCCAGCATCGCACGCCTCGCCTCGAGCTCTCTCCGCTGATTTTCGAGCTCGTCGATACAATTCATCATGGCGACTAGTCCACACAGAGTGACGAACAACAAGTCCAAGTTTTCCAACGAAGTTGTCGTTGAAATGGTCCGCTCCGGCACCTTAAGGCTGTAGTCTAAGTCTGCACGTTGTTATCGTGTGATATCCCAGCGCCGCATCGTAGTCGCGTCAGGTTTCGACGAAAAAATATGACTCGCGGTCGGGCGGGCGTCCAAATCGACACACAATCTTTGCTTTGCGCTGCGTGAATCTGAGCCGAAACTCTGCAGTTTGATACTGACTGTTGCTGATGATGTATTTTATGCAGTGTTGTACGAGCCGCGGTTAAACCGGATCAAGCCATCAAACGATCAAAGCGATCAAGCGATCAAGAGTTCGTCACACGTCGCACGTCGCACGTCGCACGTTGCATTCGAAATACTGAATTTTAATGAAACGCTCAAAATCTGCCGAAGTAAACACGCCACCTGAGTTTTGTTGAACACCTTTTTTGAAAAATAAAAAATACTTTTTTGCAAACCGCAAAACCAGGCTGCGGCTAGCCTACCCATTGCTGTCAGTCGTTAGATATAGAGTACCCAACTGCGGTGGAGCATCAAAGCATGGCGGAGAGGTCGGCATTCTTCTCATCACTCCCAGCGGATACTTCCAAGTCTTCTCGTGGTGACACCACTGGCGACCAACGGTCGCAGGATGGGCTAGTGTCGAGTCCCGCAACACCGTCATCCTCCTCCCCATCATCCCAACGGCCGCTCGCCAAGCGGAGATGTGCCAGAGAGAGCAAGGTGGCCACTTGCGGTGAGACAGACTCAAATTGTTGCACGCGTCCCTTCCGTCGCACGCAGTACGTCCAATTGTGCTGCTGGATCACGGCTTTTCGTAGTGCTGTGTTTTGACCTTTCCTGTGTGTACTAGTACGTACTGTGGTGTAAACGTGGAAGGGCTACGCTCCGAGGGCGGTTGATGCCGCCCGCTTCGCTCGCTGAAGAAATAATACGACAACACAAAATGTGAAGGGGGCAGAAAAACGAGGCCCATGATTTGGGGCAACTATCGAATTGATAATGCCAAGAGCTACTTGTGCAGAGCTGATTGCCCTGTGCTGTTCTGTGTGCTTGTTGGCGATGTCACGTTCCGATCGGCAGTATGGGTGTATAGCGAAAAAAAAACAGGACCGAGAGGACAATCAGCGAAGAAAGCACTGTTTAGTAAGACAAATGTGTCATACCAGTACGCAGGAGCAGCGGTACGAGTACGCCTACAAGTACATACCGACACAAGGGCTCCGCTCCGCGGGCGGCTGGCGGCGCCGCTATGCTCGCGCAAGGAAGAATGCAACAAATTGTAAAGGGGGCAGGAATAATAGCCCCATGATTTGGTGCAAGTAGCGATTTGATAATGCCAAGGGCTACTTGTTCAGAGCTGACGGCTCTGTGCTGTGCTGTGCTGTGTGCTTGCTGGCGATGTCACGTTGTAATCGGCAGTACGGGTATAATTGGTGGCGGGGGGGGGAAACATGAGGACCGAGAAAGGACAATCAACCGAGAGAACAAAAATACGAGTACACTCGTACATGTCGGTACCTGGGTACTTCATCCTTGGCATGAGTTAAGTCGACACACGACGTGTATGAAAATACGTGGAAGTGTGGTGAGCTTGAGCTTTATGCTTCCCCATCCACTCGAGGATGAAAGGAAGAAAGAAAAAACATGGTACCAAGTATCTGGTATCATACTGTACGTGAGAAGGAAAGCACAGCGCAGCACGGCGCAGCACGGCACAGCACCGCACCGCACCGCACCGCAGGGCAAGGCAAGGCAGGGCAAGGCACCGCACGGCACTGCGCTGTGCTGCTTAGGTTTAGCTGAGCTGAGCTGAGCTGAGCTGGGAGTGCATTTTTTGTGATTGAACAATGTGGTACGTACAAACCTACTGGTGTACCGCGGTACCGGTAGGATTCTTCCAATTTACTTGTCATGTACGAAAGGGTACGTAGAACATAGCACGCGGCACAGCACGGCACAGCACCGCACAGCACCGAGTAAAGCAAAAATGAAGAAAAAAAGCGAGTTGGCAGAAACCAATCTACCAGGTAGAAAGAAACCTGGTACTGCGGTTGAATGTAAGAAAGCACGGCGCAGCACGGCGCCGCGCGACACAGCACCGCACCGCAGGGCAGGGCACCGCACGGCACCGCACGGCGCTGCGCAGCGCTACTGAGCTGTAGCTGAGCTGAACTGAGCTTGGAGTACATTTGGTTGTGATTCAACAAATGTAGTCCGTACAAACCGGGTGTGCCGGTACCTGGTACGATAGTTCAAATGACACGAGAGAGTACGTAGATCACAGCACGCAGCACAGCACAGCACAGTACCGCACAGTACCGCACCGCACGTCAGGGCACGACACCGCACGGCGCTGCGCTGCCGAGCTATCGCTGCGCTGCGCTGCCGATCTGAGCTTGGTTGATGAGCCAAACTGAGCTTGGTTGATGAGCCAAACTGAGCTCAGCTGATCGGATGTTGCAAACTTGATTCAATTCTAAGAAAAATCGAATCACGATTTTCAATGCTCTCCGATAAGACGGGCCATAAACAAATGAACAAAAAAAACAGCACAAAGTCGAGTTGGCAGAAGCAAATTTTGAAGGAAAAAGTGAAAAGTCAAGAAACAACTGAAAACAAATATCCCAAAAAAAAATACAAAGAAAAATGACAGTCCAGAATTTTGTTGGCGGTCACCAACATGACACGTGCAAAATAAATGTGCACGCATTATGTATATTCGTACAAACTTCTCAAGGCCGTGTTGGGTATAGTACCTTACGCGAGTACCCGCGGGTATTTTATATTTTGTTTTTTACCCGGGTAGTTACCCTGCCCAGCTTGCGGGTAGGTTTTGTGATACTTTCGTACCCGTATAGTCCGTCTGGTTAAATTTTGCCACGATTGCCGAAAATCACCCTCGAATTGATTCTGAGTGACTGACGTACCCCCCAGTGACATATCTTATATCGTAGGAAAGCTCTGTTTCAGGCGAATCGTTTGATCGGAGCAGATTTTTTTTTTATTTCTAGTTGGCGGAAAAAATCGAGATTCCGTCGAGACTTTGCGAGATTTTGTTTGGTTTTACTAGGTCGAGTGTGGGGTCATTTTTTTTCAGACCGGTTGTGAGCGTATCACGTCGAGAAGCTCACGGCGATCCAACTCCACCTTTTTTCCGCCGTGATTCTACGGAAATATGGGCAAAAAAACGCATTTCGGGCGACCTCAGAGTTTGGTTTCACGGGGACTTTTGCACCGATAGATTTCGAAAAATTCGACGGATTCGGGCGAATTGGACCTGCACCCAGGTTTTTTTTTTTTTTCAAAAGAAAAAAATTCGGAGCGAGATATGGCCTTTCAAAGCTTGGTGTGCTCACTAGCTCACACACCACACACGACCACACAACACACCATACCACACATCATACATCAGTACCATGCACCCCCACAAGGCCCCACAAGGCCCCACAGAAGCCCACACATGGCTGGGCGTCCTCCCGGTGAAAAAAGGAAGCGCGGTGGCTTCCACACAAGAGCAGCTGGCCGCTTCGGCGGGAAACCAGCACCTCCGCCAGAACCACTCGCTGCGGACACTCGACCACAACATGACAACGACACATGTTATGAAGGAGACGAAGCAGACCATAGCAGCAGTGGCAGTAGCCAACACAGCAGTGGCAGTAGCCAACACAGCAGTGATAGTGACCTCAGCAGCTGCGGCTCGTGCAGCTCGGGAGGCTGACGTAGGGAGAGGATTAAATAGCTTGGATTATCGACGGTGGCCACAGCCATGTCACTCGGGATGATTTCCTCCGGCGTTTCGGGGCAATATGTTCCGTGTCGGGGCAATTTCGGGGTAATTTCGGGGTGATTTTTCCCCCGAACGGCCATTTTCATCGATTTTTTGTTTGACACCGGATTTCGACGCCTCGCGGTCTTGCAGTTCTTGCCAACTTTGTTTCACGTGTCAACTCTCAAAATTGAGCGAGAATAGGTGGGGGACAGGTTGTGGCAAAATTTAACCGGACAGACCATACACAAATCCAGGGCAAGTTTTGTACTACTCTCGGTACCCTGCGCAAATCCTGGTGAGGTTGGGCACTACTCTCCGTACTCTACCCAAGGTCGCGGGTAGGTTTGTTACTGCTCTTGGTACTCTACACGAACTACCCGTAGGTATTCGGGTATCTACCCGGTACCCGCGGGTAGGATTTGTATTACTCGTACCCGTGCCCGAATCCCGGGTAAGTTTGATATTATTCTCGGTACCCTACCCTAATTCTGGGTAGGTTAGGTACTGCTCTCCGTACCTTGCCCAAAGTCGCGGTTAGGTTTGGTATTACTCTCGGTACTCTACTCTACCCCACCTCGGGTAAGTACCCGAGTATTTACCCGACCTCGGGTAGGTATCCAGGTATCTACCCGAAACAAAATTAAAAAAATAGTAGTAGTTGATATTACTCCTTTAGAGGTGGATCGTGTGAGTGCCTCTAACGCTGTATTTTGGTCAAGCGGTAAGAAGTGCCGAATCTGCTGCCTGCAACCTCACGACTTTAGAGAACAAAGCGAAAAGTAAGTTGCACATTTACAATGAGCGCCGTTGCGGGGATCTATCCCGAAACGGGGGAAGCGGTACCAAAGAACTCAAACACTATTGATTTTTGTACATTTTGTACCTTGGTAGAGAATACGCGAGGACAGGTAGATCACCCGACTAATAATACTCGCAGGCAATACCCGCTTACCCTCGGGCGGGTACTCTACGTGAGTACCTGCGGATAGGTTTTGTGCAACTAGGGTTGGGTACTACACTCGTACTCTACCCAAAATCGCGGGTAGATTTTATATTTCTCTCGGTACTCTACCCGAATTACCTGTAGGTAATCGGGTAGATACCCGGTAACCGCTGTTAGGTTTTGTTCTACTCTCGTACCCGTACCCATAACAACGGGTAGGTTTTGTACTACTCTCGTACCCGTACCCAAATCCCGGGTAGGTTGGGTACTATTCTCGGTACTCTACCCAAACTACCCGAACCCGACCCAACACTGAAACTTTTGTGCTTGATTTTGTTTGTCGGAGCTTTTGTTGTTGAAGTTAGTGTGGGAACGGCTGTCTTGCTCATTTTTGACTTTCTCGATTCTGACTAGAGGTTTGAAGATTCGTTTTTTTTTTCGACTTTTTGAAACAAAAAATCTTGGTTATGGTGTGAAGAAATATCTTGAATTTGGTGTGAAATTGGTGTGGGGGCATTTATCTTGGAAGATTGCTGGAGTTTTTGTCTTGAAATGAGTGTTGGGGCGATCCGAGGAACACGAAGAAGGCGAAGAAAGCAAGGAACACAAAGAAAGCCGTCGGAAATCTTCTCCGAGAGGAGGGTTTCGGCAGGCGTGTTCCGAGTGAGCGGACTGAGAGCGAAGCGGTTCCTTATTATCAAGTGACTCCAAGAAAAATTCTTGCCGAGATATGTGTGCGTCTAAGTACCAATGTCGTCCCTCTGGCCGTTACTGTGACCGTCAAAATTTCGTCTGTTGGGCTGTGTAGACTCAGACTCCCAACATTGCACCTCCCGGACCTTTCGAACAGCTGTTGCCACAGCGTCACAGCTTTCTTGACAAGTTGCGTGCGAAACGTCAGCCATGTTCGTACGTCATCACGGCTTTTGAACCCCAGCCATCCTATTTTTTTTCAGTTGGTAGTGGTTGTTATGGAGCGCTCTTCGTAGATGGATAGTCTATAGATTCGACGTGAAGCCATGTCATGGTTTGGGTGGAACCAGGTGACAATAGGTGCTAGTATGACATTTTTCTTTCTTTCCTTTTTCTTTTTCTTTTTCTTTTTTTTCTCTTCTTCTTTCCTTGCTTTCTTGTCTAGTCTTTTCTTGCTTTTCTTGTCTTTTTCTTCTCTTTGCTTGCCTTTTTCGTCTTGTTTCGTTTTCCTTCTCTTTTCTTTCCTTTCCTTTATCTTCTTTTCTTTTCTTTGTTTCTTTTTCTCCAAATGACTTATACCTGTCGTGCGTATGCGTAGTGATAGATACTACGTGTAATATATACGTGGTAGTCTTACTTGGGTGGCAATCGGAATATTTGGTTCCTCCAGGCGTGAGTAGTGAGACGTATGCACCGGCATGGACCTGGCACATCGTAGACTGACTCCCGATTTCACTTTAATATGTTTCTGGTGGAGGCATGAATTGCGTCAGCTGTGATATATGCGTGTACCACCTTGGGTTGTGTGTGTTTTTCCCTGGGGTATTCCTCAGCTCCAGAGTGACTGGAGCCTGTCCTGTGACCACGGACTTGATCATGCGAGTTAATGTGAGAACAACAACAACAACAACAAGGTGTTACAGCCACATCAAGGTCATCATGGATGGACGAGAATGCAAGTGACATGGTGGTCCATGCAGGACACCCCACATCGTTCACTGCTCTGCCTGCCTGCCTGCCTGCCTGCCTGCCTGCCTGCCTGCCTGCCTGTCCCATACCGTTCCTTTAGAGTAATGATGATGCTAGCTCGTGTCCAGGCAGCGAGACAAAGGAGAGACTAATAGGACACCGGAAACCATGAGGAGAACGTTTCCCGACACCGACATACCGACAACAAGACATCCCCATCGGGAACCAGTTGACACTTGACATGCTGGGATTGCGTTCAAAAGTTTCTCCTTTCAACTCGCCCACCTCCTACCCCGTACAAAAGCCCTGGTCGCACACACCCTCACGTAACGTTCCGTACTATTCAGCAGGTCCATCGATAAATGTTTTCTTCCAGGCTCTCAACACTTCCCTGTCTCTGTCTCTTCTCCACTTCAACAACTGTCCTGTCCCATCACTGCTTGGACGTGATTCGTTTTGGGGCTTTAGATTTAAAATTTAAAATTTCTACATTCCGGTGCACAAAAAGAAAAGCAACACCGGTTGAGTCAGTACTACTCGTGCTTGATCCGCCACGGCCGTAAATCATTTGTACAAGTGCTGCACTGCTGCAGGCTGTAGTCGGTACGTACGGAGCGCTCCTTTACCAGGTACAGTACCTCGTGCAAGGTACATGCCGTACTGGCACAGAGAACAGCGCGGTTTACGGGCAGAACGAGCAACTCTGAAGTCTCGCCGATTTGTCCGAGGCTCCCAGTCGTCACGTTATTGATATTTATAGTATTTTCTGGTTGCGATATTTCCAGTCTACGCAGCGCACGTCCCAGCATGCCGGTACACGACTACAGCAGTATTTGCTATACAAAACTCTTTCTTTTTTATTCTCCTCGGATCAGTACGTTAGAGCGCTACAGCCACGGCCCAGCCCGTGACGCTGGACCTGCGTTGCACGTACTGCTGTCGTACGTTGTAGTGGTACGAGCTGATTCCAGCGACAGCCGGAAGATTTGATCTTCGGGTAGTCAAACGGTAGATATGCTGAATTTGTCGACACTAAACATATGTAACCGGTCGCCCCGGTGGCGTATCAGGTTATCCTCGAGCCTGGTATAGGTCAGTTTCGTGAGTTCGAGCCCCGCCGAGTGCATACTCGTATAAATTCGTTGGGACTTTTTCTTGTGGACAAATTGACTTGCGGAAAGCGCGAGAGCGTGAGTTAGCAACACTCGATGAACAATCGACGAGCAGTGGGATTGCTGAACCCTATGCGCGATAAAAATCAAAGGCAAGAACCGGGGAGGAGAAGGGACGACACCTGTGACCACGACTTGTCCAGAAGCTGGAAAGTGAAAGTGTGCAAAAAGAAAAAAAAAAAAATATATGGCCGCATCAGCAAGGGGAACGCATCGGTGAAGAATTTTTCTGTTCGGAGATGTACTTGGCGAGATATCGGCGCATTACTGAATATTTATATTAGACCAGTGGCCAAAATCGGGTACATCCGGTGCCTTCGTGGCCAAAATCCGGTACCTTTCTATTTCAGAGAATTAGTTTGCCACGCCCCCAGCACGCAATCTGATAGACCAATGCCGGCCACCACCCGACGATGGCCGCATTTCCGCCGGGTTGACCCGTTTTTGGCTCTTTGGCCACTCAACCCGCAAAGGTACCCGATTATTATATCCCCTACCCGATAATGGCCGGGCTGTTCGGCCTCATTGGCCCAACGCCCACCACGCATCATCTGAGTCCACTCGAGTTCATCTCTCTGTTGCTGACGAAGACGCACAAGAAGCATCTGCATGATGTCCATGACTTGGTTCTCCAGACCACAAACCACCGCATCCTCCCTGCCTCCCTCCAACCGAAAGTCTCTTCAGCACCGCTCTCTTCCTCCTTCCATCAAAAAGCCACGTCAACGCAGCAGCAGTTGAGACAGAATTTGAGCGACGCTCTACCACCCGCCTA
Source organism: Undaria pinnatifida (assembly GCA_012845835.1). Classification (NCBI taxonomy): domain Eukaryota; class Phaeophyceae; order Laminariales; family Alariaceae; genus Undaria; species Undaria pinnatifida. Next base: position 5,379,446 of record JABAKD010000008.1, read on the forward strand.
CCGCTGAAGTAGTATCCACACACAAGTCCGTGGTGGGCCGTTGGGCCGATGTGGTTGAACAGCCCGGCAACATCGGGTAGGAGGGTATTATAATCGGGTACCTTTTGCGGGTTGAGTAGCCAAAAACAGCTTTACCCGACGGGAATGTGGCCATCGTCGGGTGGTGGACGGCGTTCGCCAATCAGAAGGCGTCCCGGGGGCGTGGCGAACACTGAAAAAGAAAGGTACCCGATGTTGGCCATAACGGCGTCTGGTATACCCGATTTGGCCACTGGTATTTATATTACTTGGAAGGCTTTCCGTATGCAGGGAAACAAACCAAGAAAGCAACCGGATTTCAGACCTGAAATTGCTCTTTCTCGTGTGTTTACGTTCGGCAACATTATTTACTTTTCACCGGAATCAAGAAAGCGCGCCGGGTTTTTAGGTTTGGAGAATAAAGTTGGTAGGGTTGTTTTTTATTGCGTTTTTGGTGGTAGCGGTAGGACCTGCGGCCCAAAGGGTTCAAGAGCAATGGGGGCAGTAGGGGGCAGTGCTACTGCGGGGGAATTGTGCAGTTGTTCAATTTATTGCTCGACACGCCGGTTCGGCCGCCACCTTACCCCTGTACGTAATCCCCCCCCCCCCATGGGTTTCGAAATATGTAGCGCGCTCGACGTAAGAGTAGACGTTGATGATGGTGATCGCGTGAATGTTGTCGAAGACTCACAAAAGTCTAAACCCGAGCAATAGCTCTTACGCACTCTCTCGCACACATGCCCGATTTTTTTTTCATCCTTTCGTTATTTTGCACAGCTATCTGCATGGGCCCTGTGGACGATCGGGGTTTCATGCTGAAGCGTCTCTCGTGCGGCACGTACGCACAATCGTGCGCCCACGCGTACTGTTTCACCTGCGTCATGACCTGGTCTGAGCGGACTAACACATGCCCCATGTGTAAGGAGAGGTTCAAGGCCATTCGTCACAAGATTGGCGTCAGGCCTTTCGGAGCAATGGGAGAGACTGTGGAGGTGATTTTGCTCCGAACGATAATGCGATTTTATTTTGTAGATCGCTCCAAAAAATAGGGGCCACGTTCGATTTGGCTGAAGCCACGTTCTACGAGCTTTGGTTTTAGGACCGTCAACCGAGGTTCATACATGCACCGTACGAGTAGTGCTCCAAGTAATCCAAATCAACCAATTCACATATATATGTCGATGACAATTGTGCATGTTCTGCTGTCCGAAATCCTATCGACAGCTAATATACTGCTGATAGCATACGAAATATAGTGGGGTTGATGCATAGTAATACTCGTGAATTTTGGCAGAATGTGGTGTTGAACAATAAAAAAGCGCTACTTTGTGGAAAACACCGTACCAGGTACAAGTTTCTGTTGTACACCTGTTAGCGAAAATGACGAAGGCGTTCCTTCACTTGTCGTCAGGTGAAGGACAGAGACGCCACAGTCGACTGCTCGTCCGAGGACGAGAATCTTGCCGCTATGTTAGCCGAACACGAGGAGACCATGGCTGACGACAGCGACCTTGCAGAAGAGGGAGAGGACCATGGAATGCGACGCATTTCGTACGGCTATGCCGTAGACGATTTCCTAGTACACGACGACGAAGCCTCGGAGGTGAAACACCCCTAACTCCACTTTCCGTCATTCCGTAGTTGAAGTTTATTGCGGCGTTGACCTACCTGACCTACCCTCATGCACCGTCTTCCGGAGGTTTTCGGCTTTGATATCCGAGGAGCGCTCAGACCTATTTTCGTAGGGCTGTGAGTTGATTGGACATGTTTGTTTAGTACTGTACATTCTTTTCCCGTTTGGTGGCGGAGTAAAACCCAATCACCTGAGCTAGTATTTTATTAGTTGAAACACCACACGTCGAGCCACAAACGCAATAGTGAGATACAAACACGCTGGACTCCGTAAAGTACCGCACACAATTGACTGTATCGCGTTATGCTACGTAGCCAACTATTACCTAGTCAGTGGCTTAGTATCAGAATAGTCAGCCAGCTCACAGCCCTATATTTTGGGACTTACGCCGGTGCTAATGGAAAGCCGATAGCTTGGCCAAACACTTTCTAAACTTGTTTGTGGGATTATTCGCTGAAATATGTCCAGTACGTTCGCTATGGGGAACAAACGAGAACATTTGTTTTTTAGTTCCTTTCTTGGTCATGGGGCCCAATTGGTCACTTTGTCATTTTTTCATCAAGCCTTGATCAACATTGTCCACCAAAAACGATCGACTTTCGATCTCGAGATAGAGATAACCCACGATCACTCCTCTTCGTTGCGGGCAAGGTCACATGAGTGTAGGTGACAGCGCTGAAAAGTCATGTTGATCCATGCCCTAGGGCGTGAGAAGTTTCTTTTGATGTTCTGTGGTCTTTCCCGTCCGATCCACTCAAAATTCGTTTTTTTTGCCCGTTTGGAGACGATAGAGAGTTTTCGTCTCAGTTTTCTACACACCAGCGGCCAAATGTGTTTTTAACAGCAGCCTGATCGGCGCCCGCCACAAATCACCGGCCACAGCCTGATCACTGTACGACAAGGGAGGGTCGGAGCCCTTAACGAGCTCGCCTTTCAGAGTTCACAATGCTGTCGTTGATTTCGTCGAACGAAGTGTGTGGAGCATTCGAAATTACTTCGCGTGTAATCCAAGATCTGCTTGAGATTTTTTGTAGCAGATGCTGGCCAAGATGGCCTCGATTTTTTTTTTCCCCGGAAAATTGCAAAATTCCAAAAAACAAGCTTACAAAACTGGGCCCATAAAAGACCGTCCAGTCGACGTTTGACTGGGATCTTCGGAATTTTTAAACTATTGACCTTCCGTTAGCACCGGCCTTAGTGCTTACCTTTAGGGTTTCTCACTTGGCGATCGTTCATGTTTTTTGCCGTCATTGTTTTAGGACGGCATCGACGGGCAGGAGCAGGAATGGCAGGGAGGGGAAGTGTGGGAGTCCTTGGAAGGCGAAGGAACGTCTCCACCGCGAACCCGATCGGGCCGTGAGATGGGCGACTCCGACCGCACCCGGCGGCAAAGCCGAGCGCTTCGTCGGAGTAGAGGGGTGGGCATAGAGTCTTACTTTTCTGAGAGGCAAAGGTTTGATCTCCAAACGCGGGGGCAGGATATCCAGACGCGGGGAAGAGGAGGGGAGATGAGAACAAGAACGCAAGCAGCAGGAGAACGGGGGCGAGGGGGGCGAGGAGGAGAGTTGAGTGGCAGCTTAGTCGATTCGGATGACAGTGAAGTTGAGATTCTGCCGGACGAGTTGCGGCAGCTCCAACGAGAAGCTGGTGAGGATTTTTCGGGTGTTGGGATGCTGCCGATTTGACGCTTTCTTGGGGTTCGTGGTGGCCGTCGCCTTCGTAGGTTGCGATGCGTTTTAACCATGTGAAACAAGCGTGATACTTTTATATTCGGAGACCGGCGAGTTATGCTGCATGCTTTTGATGGTCACTGTTGGGCTTTTCGTTTTTGGAAGGGCGTCTGTAGGGCGGATCAGGCAAACGCCTGTCCTTGGTAGGGTTTGTGAGAAGCGGAGTGCGATGCGAGGTTGGTGCGTCACCGACAATGAAGCTTAAGAGGCGATGCGGGCGCCGTCCCGACTACAGCACCCGCAGCGGCTTCCCTATGTCATCCTTGCGAGACGTTTCCCCGTACGATCGACGAAGGCTTTAACCAGTTTACAACTTCAACATAAATTCCTCACTAATTCCTAGTACTTTTTACCCACCAACAAGTCGGTGCAGCTCTAAGATGGTTTATGCACTGACGCCTATCTCGGGGTGACCCGATCCCTGTTAACTTCGTATTGCTTGGACACTTGCACGCGAATCGCCGGTACTTGCGGTCGATACGCCAACGTAAGCTCTGCATCAGCCCTTGACGCACCACGATCCACGCTCCTTCAGCCTGCGCGTGCCGCTGGTTGTTAGCACAGCTCACATTCCCCCCATCTTTCGGGTCCTTGTCTCTGCGCGCTGTGCGTCCCTCGCCCTACTTTTGCGCAGCTCTTGTCATCGGTGACTCCCCGCTGAGGCCTCGCTGCCGCCCCCCGCGACTTTCGCGGCTTTCCCGGTTCCCGAGGCGCTCCACTTCCACAACAAGCACTTCTACAACGGTGGGCGTCTGCGAAAGTGGCACAAGTTTAAGCCGAGAGAGGAACAGCGATGTTGCCACAGGTGACGGGTCTCAATCCCGCCCGGAGAGGGTGAGAGATTTACGCAGCTCGAATTCTCCACGAGCCCCGTCTCGTACCACGCCGAGGCTCACGCGCTCATCGATTGAGGAAAATGATAAGGTTAACGACGACGTTGAAGAGTTGTTGCCGCGCAACAGTAGCTCGGCAGCAGGGAGAAGATTGGTGGCAGCACGGGGCGCAATGGAGGTGGTGGCCTCCTCGCCATGGCCCATGTCGGAAGATGACCATTTGACAAGCAGCGGGGGCATTTCACAGGGCACCACCAGGCGTACTAGACCGACAGCGACATTTTTAAGTAGCGTGTCGGTTTCTTATAACCCCACTCCGTCGGTTGGACGGGCGGCGCGCCTCCCAGCTGCGCCACGTTTTGGTCCATGGCTTACCCGTCGTAGTAGCTCTAGCAGGGGGCTGGCGGGGAATCTACCATGGCAATCACCGGCTGAGTCGATTCGGCAGCGCGCTAGCCAGATAGATCGTACAAGGGTGGCCGGTCGACAGCGGGTAGGGCGTATTAGTAGCGTCGGCAACACCCGGACGGCCCAATATCCAGTCGCCACTGGAAGTAATACTGTTCGTCACCAAGGAATCACGCGAAACAAGGAAGAAGAGAAGGACCAGGACGAACAGGAGGAGGAGGACGAAAAGGAGGAGGAGGGGGACGAAGAGGAGGAGGAGGGAGACGAAGAGGAAGAGCTCGAGTTTGATTGGCGTGTGGGGGGCGTTTCTTCCGGTAACAAACGGCGCTTGGCAACGGAGCCGGAGGAGGACAAGGGAGAAGAGCAGGAAAACGAGTTTGATTGGCTCATCGCGGGTGCTTCGCCGCAAATGAAGGAGTACCAGACGAAAGAGAAAAACGAAACAGGGACTGATGGCACGGAAGACAGTGGGCCAACCTTGCCGAATGCTGGTCGGGCATCCGGCAGCCGATTACTGCAGGGCCGGCACCGGAAACTTGCCACCACTAATGCAACGGGTTCCGGCGTTAATGTCGGCAGAGGAAGTGACCGCCGGCGCTTGTGTCGTGCCGCGGGTGATGCAGAAACGACGGTTACCTCGTCAAGTTCGCAAGCCCTTTTTCCTGCCACCTCGCCGCCTTCTCCGACGACCCGCCGAGGATTTGGGTTTAGAGGACGTCATCTTCAACGCGGCACCGAGACTGAGGAGATAGGACTGGAAACCCGCTTGGTTCGGTATCGTGAGGGCCCTTCTTCTAGTACGGGTAGCGACAACACACTGAGTGGGGACCTTCCGGTAGTTGCGAACGCAGGCGCGTTGTGCGAGAGTGACGATGATGAGTCCTCCTCTGTTGGACGCGTAGCAGGTGACAATCGGGGAGCAACGATGAAGGAAAAAAATCGTGATAGTGACGATGGTGCCTTCTTGCGTGATAGTGAAGATGATGAGTCCTCTGCTGAACGTGTAGGAGGTGAACTGCCAGGATCAGCGGGTGAGGGACGAGCTGTTTGCGAGCGACGGCGGGGACGTAGAGGGTCCCAGAATGGGCGTGGAGGTAGCTCGAACGTATCCTCGGCCCAGATGTCGTCGTGTGTTTCCGTGGGGTTGTTTGACAGGTTCCGATTCGCCTGTGCTCGTACATGACGTGGTGCGATTACACCGCGTGTTTCGCCCAGAGCATGGTTATACATGACGGGCATGGTGGGTGGTTTTATTATTGGTACCGTCGTTTGTGGATGCGAATGCTAGTCCTAGAGTCAACTGCGTTGTGCTGGTATTAGTAGCAATTTTTTTTTAACGCTAAAGACATACCTGGTATGTGTGTATCAAGGACATTATGTTGTGTGTTGTGTCCTCAATATAATATTTCGGCGGTTGCCGCGCCGATACTCCAAGGCTTCATCTCGTCCAAACGTGGAGTTTCTCACTCGTAAATCAACGGAGAACACAGGACTACGTGGATTCGTAAACGGCTGGCGGCTGAAAAATGGTTGTTGGTATTCTAGAGAGGCTCTGCGTGAAGTACTCCACGGTGTTCTGTGGTCTTTGTAGTGGGATATCTTTTCTTGTCTGGGGTCATTCAGTCGTTTTTCAAGCGTGACTGCCCTTTTTTTCCTCTTTCGTTGGGTCAATCGATCCCGAACGATTGACCCCCGTACGACCAAGGATATCAACAGCCCGACAGAACGGTCGGGCGGCCCCTATTCCCAACTGCTGGCGTACGGTGTGTGTTGAGCTCCACAATTCGGCTACTAGGTCACCTTGCAAGCCGTTATTGATTCAGCTACGAGTCTGCGTTACGATTACACGTGTGGCGGAATTCGAACAGAGGCGCTCTAGCGGTCTCCCGCACTACTTGCTTTTTGCGTGGAAGTTCATGAAAGCTTCCATGGAAGCTTCCACGGCTTCCATGGAAGCTTCCACAGCTTTCGTCAAAGGTTCCGTTAAAGAAATTCACCTCCGCGGAAGCTTCCATAAAAGCTTCCGTGGAAGTACCTACCATGAATTTTCTACGGAAGCTTCCACGGAAGCAGCTTCCATGGATACTTCCACGGAAGATTCTACGGAAGCTTCCACCGCTTCCACGGAAGCTTCCACACTTCCATGCAAGCTTCCATAGCTTCAATGAAAGCTTCCATGGAAGCCGTGGAAGCTTCCATGGAGGCTTTCATGAACTTCCACTACAAAAGCAAATAGTGCAGGTGGCCCAGCTGTACATTCACAACAAACCATAAACTAATACCTGCTTGTGCGTAGTCATGCGCACTTAAGCGGCTTGTCTGTCTCACGGGTGGAAGGGATCCCCCCGTTTCGTCGAAATTGTAGAAGTAGGCAACAGGCCGACCTTATGAGCGCCCCTTGGAACGTCAAATGCCACAAGACGTGCATATTTTATGAAGTCATTCTAACAACGTCAGCTGTGAGTTCGACAGAACTAACGTCGATACTCATCTTTGCAAGCTGTGTTCTACATCGGCCGCCCGGTTTTAGTTAAGTGATTGGTCATGAGTGGTCATTGTTACGATTCAGTAGTAGCAATAAATCTGATCAAAAGTAGTATTTCCCGTCGTTCTCTGGGCTTGGCGTGGTTTTGGCCTTCGAAAGGGTGCTTCCAAAGCCTGTCGTTTGGAGTGTGCATACGTTTTGTGGATTATGCGTCATGGATGACTTTCCACAAGGTGCTCAGAACGCCTGCCTTTTGCCCACTTTCTACTTATAATACGTCGATGAAACGGGGGGGGGTCCGCCCACCCGGTTGCGACTGCCCCTTGGCGAGCTTGTCGGCGAACGAGCTCCGCTCGCACCACGGTTGATATCAAGCCGTCGTCATACTTGGCATATACTACTGTACCGGTCGCCCCGGTGGCGTATCAGGTTATCCTCGAGCCTGGTATAGGTCAATTTCGTCAGTTCGAATTACCCCGAGTGCATACTCGTATAAATTCGTGGGGGCTTTTTCTTGCGCACAAATTGACTTGCGGAAAGCGCGAGAGCGTAAGTTAGCAACACTCGATGAAGAATCGACGAGCAGTGGGATTGCTGAACTCTATGCGCGATAAAACGTGAAGGCAAAAACCGGGGGGAAGAAGGGACGACACCTGTGAGCACGGCTTGTCCAGAAGCTGGACAGCAGATGTGTGAAAAAAAAAGTATACAAGCGTATCCCGCCTGGCACTCGAAACCGAGGTACCGACCTCTGTCAATCCCTGCCCCGACCCTTGCAACTATGCACTGGGCTGTTCCTGTTGCGAGCGCAGATGCGTTCGCGGCCTGGCCCTATAGCACTGCTTCGGCGGCTATGCACCTCGCTACACTGGAGACTGCACCTCCCACCAGTGCTGTTTTTGGCGCGACTACGGCTGCGTCCGAGTCTAGTCTTCTGTTGCTGCTGCGAGCGCAGGCACCTTCACGGTCGGGCCCCGCATTGCTGTTACTGCGGCTAAGCATGCAGCCGCCGTGGAGGCTGCGTCTCGCACCGCTGCTATTCCCGCGAGTGCCTCTGCCCATGAGACTGAGTGCCAAACTACTACCGCTGCCGTGGCGTGTGCAGCTGTACTTGAGACAGAGCTTATCTTCTTCTGCTTTCATTGCGAGTGCATCTGCTTTTGAGATTGAGCCCAGCACTGCTGCTGTTGTTGAGATTGCCGCTACTTTAAAACCGAGCCTGGCATTTCCACAGCTGCTGAGTCTCGCTCATTGCCACGCTCACTCCTCCGCTCCTTTCCCGCCATGCTTTATGCCCCCGCGCCCGCACCACGCACATATACACCCACCATGCCGTTGGATTTAAACTACTCTGAAAGCGCGAACAGGCGTGGCAGGCGCCACTCCTTCCGGTCCTCATCCCCTCGGGGGGACGAGGGGAGTGTAACGTCTCCTGCGCACGAGAAGATGGACGCTCCCCACCAGATGACTGGGTGTTTACGGTTTGAGGAGCAGGAATCCCGTGAACCGGACCCCGGAGACCACGACGGTGTTTTGACCCCGCCGTCATGACTTTGCGCCCGCCTCCTCCAGATCTGCTGCCCCTCTTCCGGGGAGCCCTTCCTGAGAGGAAGTCTGTTCCTCGATGACCGATACCGCGCGCATCTTCTTCAGACGCCCTAACGGGTTGGGGGCCCTAAAATACGAGGTGTATACTGACACTACTTGGGGGGGCTCCCTTCGGTGCGACTCTGAGGCGCACAGGTGCGCGGCGACGGTGCAAGCCGCTCAGGGCACACTCCGTGGAGAAAGTGGATTGTCGCCGAAAGAAGGTACATCTCTGTTCTATCTAGTCTATTTTCAAGTGCTTAATCCCCGAAAAGCGTGTGGGTTTATATCCTACTGTAGACAATTTTCTAGCAAATGATCCCCGCTACGTGGGTGGACCAATTATATCTATCATTAAGCGTTTAATTCCCAGTAGGTTTAGCTCGAAATGTCGGTCCAGTTCCATTCTATTCCTATTCCAAGTATATCGATATCAAAACGTGAGTGTAGTTGTATCTTCATCCTTTCCACTATTATTCCACCCGGCTATCCCAGGCGTAGGGGGGGATAGGGCTCGACGAAACAGCGATCATGAACTGCGAGAATCCTCGGCATTCGTGCTGTACCTGGTATACCAGCTAGCTATCCAAATTTGCAGAACGGAGCAGAATAGGGAGGCGGGGGCGACGAAACTTCAATAATGTGTATACCATACGTTGCAATACTATGCCAACCACTCTTTAAATTTGCGAGAAACGGGGGAGGGGGGTGCAACAGCAAACCTTACAACAGATAAGAAGGGAACCCCCCCGCTCTCGCGCCGGACCTTGGCAGAATCGAGGGTGTGTGTAAAGGCGATTCAATACTATTGTGAACAATTAAAGAGGAACACCCAAGGGTGCCTCCAGAATGTTATTCCGCATACCTATGTACCCCCCCCCGGAGGGCCAATTTTATGTTTTTATGTTCATCGTTATAATTTTTCCTTCGTTTCCTCATTCCTTTTCCCCCTCTCAATGCGCGTCTTGACGTCACACCTCACTGCTCAACACGTCACGAGTACCTGCTTGACGGAAACACCTCGTATGTAGAAGCTTGTTGGTCCACCGTGGTAGTGGGGGAAAATGCCCTCATTTCGCCGCCTAATAAAAATCCTTAGCGACGACGCTGAAGGAAAACAAAGCATCACACAGAAAATAAACGACGATACATAATCAAGCTTCTTGCAAGCTGGTAAACGCAAAGGACTCCCGGTGCGCCAACGACGGCAATGAACAGCTTGCGTAGTCTTCAAACATAATGCGTCACTCTCAACATGTGCAGCATCCAAACATCACGCCCTCTGCACCACCTCCGTAAATGATAACAAACAGCCTTTTCTTGATACGCGACGCACCCTCGAGCTGAGGTTCAGCTGTTCTTCCTCTGCCCCCCCCCCCTGTTGGTGATAGCGGCAGTGTGTATCGGCCGAGCTGCTATAGATAATTTGATTGGATAGTTTGAATATTGAATTGTCAATTGTAGTAAGTTGATGCTGGATATTCTGGGAATACTCTTTGTGGTACTTCGGTAGGTTGTACACAATATATACAATGGACCGTAGGTGTGTGTGTCGGTACATTGGTATGTGGTACACTGGACATTGATCCAGTAGGAAGGTTCAGGCATTGTTGCTGTAGGTCTGACTATCGGGCTATTGTCACGTTAGGGGTATTGTTTGTGGTACGGGCAACAACCCGAGGGTTTTGTGGCACGTCTGAAAGTACATTAGGCCGTGTTCTGTGTTATGCGTGGTCGGGTAGTTGCATGGCGTGATCCTGAGGGTGAGGTTGTGCGCGCCCACGAGCGCCCCCACCCTGCTCATTCCACCTTGCCTACCTGTCTCAGAAGGGCAATTGCTCAATAATACAACATCTTTTCCCCAGAAGCCACGAGTTTACCAACACGCTATAGCGTGTTAGGTGTCTACTGCTCCGTCGTCCCCTTGGATTACACTAGACTGCTGTTCGAGAGAGGCCTGATCAACCTGTCTCATCATGGCTGAACCGGGGACACCTGCGGGTGGCCGAGTTCAGAGTAATCCGCAGGATGTTGGTGAGAGGATGGTTTCCCTAGAGACGCAGTTGTCCCAACTTACGACTCTAGTCACGTCGCTTGTTGATCAGCAGAAGGAGCAAGTGGAGTCCTCTGTGCCTGCTGTCGCGCCGGGAGGCGGCGGAACAGAGTATGCCGGTGGTACGCATTCTACCGATGATGCTACTGGCAGGACCGCGGGACGTACGGGCGGCGATGCCCAAGGCCTTCGCGTGTCCAGCATGGGGGTTGGGAGTAGTAGCCTTGCTGGCTCAGGCTTGAACCCTAATGTATTCGCTGTTAATCGTTCCTCTGCTGGTGCTGCAAGCTTTGGTTCGATTGGGATTGGAAGTGGGGCTGTAGGTAGCCAGTCTTTCGTTCCCGGGACTGTAGGTAGGGCTCTCGGAAGCCAGTCCTCTGTTCCTCCCGAACCTACTCCGTCGAGCAGGTGATGGGAAAGTGTCGCCAGTGGAAACAATTTGATTCCTGGGGCCGGCATTACTGATACAGGAGAGAAGTTGGGTAGGGGTCCTTTCAAAGTTCCCAAGGCTCCTGTTTTCGATGGGACAGACGTGTCTTACCCCTCATGGTTGCAGAATTTTCTGCTAAGTGCCCGGCACAACAATCTGTATGAGGCGTTTGTTTCCGAGACTGAGGTTCCGATTGCTGACATTGGTTTCGACTTGACCCCCTGGGTAGAGAAAGGATTCAGTGTGGGTGTGCTGCGTCAGGCTGAGATGGCATGGTGGTTTCTGTTCGACTGCTTGAAGAAGGATAGTCTGAAAACTATGGTTCGCCACGCTGGTTCTTCCAGCAAGGGTTTTTGAGTGCTGAAAGATCATTTTCTGCCGTTGAGCCAGAGTCAGATTCGTGTGCAGGAGGAAAAACTCAAATCACTGCGCATGCGTTCGAATGAGAATCCCTCGCTTTCTTTGCATCTGTGAGAGAGACGCTTGGTGTGTTTCAAATGCTGGAAGTCAAGAAAGATGACAAAGAGGTGTGCAACCTGATGCTCGAGGGGCTGTCGCATGAATATAAGACTCTGCGTGAAACTCTGGTGGTGTTCTGCCCGAATGACCCGTCGTTGATAGAGGCTAAAGTGCGTGAACGGTACCTCGACTTGCAGACTCAAGGTGGTCCGAAGAAACACAGTGTTGCTCTGATGTCTAGGCCTGAGAAGAAGAGTGCGAAGAAGCAGAACTACAAGTCAAAGTCTAACTCCGAGTCTGGTTCATCTAAGAAAACGGCGTTTCAAGGGAAGTGTTTCAAGTGTGGGGAGGTCGGTCACGTGAAGGAGGACTGCCTGGCTCGTGTGATCGCTCATCCCTCCCAGACCGGATCATCCAAGGACGCCAAGGATGAAAACGGTGAGATATCTGAGTTGTTAGTGCTTCTGTCCCAAACTGACTCGGACCTGAGGGATACCTGGAATAATACCATGGTGTTTCTGTCCCAAAATCTCTCAAACGATTGGAGTGATGACACGTATCTTGCATCGTGGTATGACTCTGTACTGGTGAATTGGGTGAATTCTTATGGTGCTGATATTCCAACGCTGTATAGTGAAGTAGCGGACAGGATAAGGAAATATGTCGGTAGTGATCGTGTTATTCGTGATTCTATTCGTGAATATGCCACTCTCACCAAGAAGAGGTGTTTCGAAGATTGGTATGCAGACACAGGTACCGCTTTCCACATGACAGATTCTCTCTCGTGTATGAAGGATGTGAAGCCTTGCCACAAGAATGTAAAGGGAATTGGTGGCGTAACTTGCGAGGTAGCTCTTTCAGGAACTCTGGAATTGGTGTTCGTGTCTGCTGACAACGAGTTTTTGGTAGAGTTGGAGAATGTGCTGTACTGTCCCAAATTGGGGTACAACCTTTTTTCCCCCCGCGCAGAATTTAATGGCGAGTCATGGAATGGTCTTGGTGGTCCTCGTGGTGTGATGACTGCTTTCCACGGACATGTGACTTTTGAGAATTTCGATGGCATGCTTGTTGCGACTGCGTATCGTGTGGGTGATGACTCTATTGGGTCCGTGTTGGCTGCCCTCACTCCTTCAAACCCCAAGCACGAAACGAGTATGGATGTGAATGACTTTCATAACATTTATGCTCACTCACATGAAGGATTGCTTCGTACTACTGCAAAGCGACTGGGTATCAAGTTGACTGGTAGCCGAGATGCTTGTACGGGATGTTAGAAGTCGAAGGCAATTAGAGAAGGGATTGCTCGTGAAACTAAATGTAGATCAGATAAAAAGTTAGGGAGAGTTTATGTTGACCTAGGAGGGAAGAAGGCCGTTGTGTCCATAGGGGGAAAGTATTACTCCATGATTGTGAAGGATGATTTCACAAGGCGTGCATGGATCTATTTCCTGATAAGTAAATCAGACGCTGCGAGTGCTTTCCGGAGTTTTCTTGCTAGTGTGCGTGCTGATGGTATCCCATCATTGGTTGAGATTGTTAGATCTGACAATGGAGGGGAGTTTTTCGGTGGAGAATTTTCATCTGTGTGCAATGAGCTCTTGATTAAGCAAGAGTTCACCCCAGCTTACAGTCCTCAATACAACGGTGTTGCAGAGCGTGGCTTGCGATTGATAGAGGAGGCCGCAATGGCGGCTCGTGTTCAGGCGAAAGTTCTTTTTGGGCATGTACAGTTACCTAAGACTGACAGACTCTGGGCTGAGGCAATGCACTGGGCTTGCGAGGCACTTAATCACACGGCTTGTTCTGCTAACCCCGATTCCAAGTCGCCGTATGAAATGTGGTATAGGGAAGCTCGTCCTGCTAAACCTTATCAATTTTTGAAACCGGCGTACTGCAAGTGGCAGCGACCGTCGAAGCTGTTTCCGAAGGGTGAGAGTTGCTTTTATGTCGGTCCTTCGAGAGACCACCCGCGTGATTGTCATAAAGTACTTACGAGGGCTGGGACTATTCAGGAAACGAGGGATGTAACGTGGGAGGCGTTGCCGTCACAACTCCCTCCACCGCAACCTCCATTGCCGATAGAGATCGCGGAGGAGGGAGGGGAGGAAAGTGACAACGATGTAGAAGCCGAGGTATGGCCGCTTGTAGGGAGGGGAGTTGCCCACACACTGTTGCGAAATAACCCGGCAGTGGTCCCCTCTGGTGCAGCAACGAACGAGGTAGTGGTCCCCCCTGGTGAAGCAGTCGATGTGGTTGAAAGTGTTGACGCACAGAGTGTAGGTCGATCGCCGTTTGCCCCCTCTGTGCCATCTTCGCCCGTTCCCTCTGTGTCGTCTCCAACACCTGAGTTCTCCGATGGTGAGGGGCAGGGAGGGCAAAATGTGGGGGAACTAGAGTCGGTGGTTCCTGAAGAGCAGGATACAGAGTCTGCAGGGCCGGGAGGGCAGGAGGCAGGGGCAGAGGCATCTCCTGCAGTTGCTCGTTGTCCGCGGCATGTAGCTGAGCTAGCTGATTTCAACAACCCTGCGCGTGAGAATGATGAAGTAAGAGAAGGTAGAACTCGCGCGCAAACTCGTGCAGTTAACCAGCAGAATGTATCTGACCTTGTGGCCACTCTAGGGCCCGTCTGCGCAACAGAGATAATATATGCGCTGTTGGCGGAGCAGAGAGCAGGTGACGCAGTGGAATTGCCGAAAGAACTAGTGCAGGACGTAGAGTCTGAGCCTGATAGCTATCAAGAAGCCCGGCAATCGAAGTACGCCACGATTTGGGATGGAGCTATGTCTGCAGAAGTTGACGGCTTGATAAGGGCAGGAACGTTCACGTTAGCGGTAAAGATCCCGATAGGCTGTAACGTGATAGATGCTAGATGGGTTTTCAAATGGAAAGCAGACGAAACAGGAAAGATAGTGAAGGCCAAGGCTAGGCTTGTCGCGAAGGGCTTCAGGCAGAAGTATGGTGTAGACTATCTTGAGACTTTCTCGCCTACTGCAAATCCTGCATCAATTCAATTGTTGGTAGCATTGGCGTGCAAGTATGATTTAGAATTATTCCACTGGGACATTGAGCAGGCGTTTGTTCAGTCGAAGTTGGATCACGAGGTGTTCATGAAGTTGCTTCCTGGCTGTGGTTCGATGTCAGGAAAGGTTGTCCGTCTGAACAAGAGTTTGTACGGATTGAAGCAGGCATCTAGAACATTTTACAAGAGGCTAGTATCGGATCTAAAGAGGATTGGTTTCGAGCAGTCTCTGTGTGACCACTGTGTGCTGCGTTTCATGATGGGAGACGAGGTGATAGGGATGGTCGCGATTCACGTGGATGACATTCTGTATGCAGGAACTAAGAGTCTTGCCAAGGTGGTTGTAGAAGCTCTAGGCGATTCTCTTCCTACGAAGAATTTGGGTGAGGTCAAGTTCTTTCTTGGTTGCGCATTTATTCGCGACCGAGAGGCTGGCATGATTGAGATTTCTCAGGAGAGTTACATCAGGAATGTGCTTGAGAGATTCAAAATTTGTCGCACCAGCTCGATCCCTGCTTCCCCTGCTAACGATAACAGGTCCGTGATGGAGGATGAGGAGGCAGGAGATGTGCCGTTCCGAGAGGTGGTGGGGTGCCTGATGTGGGTCGCCAATGGGACGAGGCCCGACATCTCGAATGCTGTGCGGGCGGTGGCGAGGCACTCTCATGAGCCAAAGAAGGGAGACTGGAAGGCAGCTCAGAAGATTCTGAACTATCTTCTGGAAACGGCACATCTAACTCTGAAGTACAAGAGAGACAGTACGGTTGATGACGTAGGCACGTTGGTGTACGTAGATGCAGACTTTGCCAGCAAGGCCACTGACCGTAGATCAGTTTCGGGAGCACTAGTTATTGTGGCTGCCTGTCTTGTAGCTAGGCTTTCTTGGGCGCAGAAATGCGCTTCGCAGCCGACTTCTGAGGCAGAGTATCTTGCGATGGGCGATGGTGTGAAGGAGTCTCTGTTTGTGAACGGAATGCTTCAGTTCTTGAGGCCTAGTGTAGAGCCTCGTAAAATTGACGTCCTTGAGGACAACGAGGGAGCGATTGCGCTTGCAGAGAATCCGCTTAGCTTGAGCAGGAGTAAGCACATCGACGTGAGGCACCACTTTCTTAGAAATCTGACCGAGGAGGGTGTGATCGAGATCACGCATGTTTCCAGCGAAAAACAACATGCGGACATCCTCACGAAGGCTCTGCCGAGAAGTATTTTTGAAGTTCATCGTGACTTTGCATTGGGCTCTAGGAAGTAGGAGTCTGAATTATTTTTGTTTGTCATACTGCATGTTGTGGGTCTGGTAGATACAACAGCCCCTAGGGAGGGTGTTGGTGATAGCGGCAGTGTGTATCGGCCGAGCTGCTGTAGATCATCTGATTGGATAGTTTGAATATTGAATTGTCAATTGTAGTTAGTTGATGCTGGATATTCTGGGAATACTCTTTGTGGTACTTCGGTAGGTTGTACACAATATATACAATGGACCGTAGGTGTGTGTGTCGGTACATTGGTATGTGGTACACTGGACATTGATCCAGTAGGAAGGTTCAGGCATTGTTGCTGTAGGTCTGACTATCGGGCTATTGTCACGTTAGGGGTATTGTTTGTGGTACGGGCAACAACCCGAGGGTTTTGTGGCACGTCTGAAAGTACATTAGGCCGTGTTCTGTGTTATGCGTGGTCGGGTAGTTGCATGGCGTGATCCTGAGGGTGAGGTTGTGCGCGCCCACGAGCGCCCCCACCCTGCTCATTCCACCTTGCCTACCTGTCTCAGAAGGGCAATTGCTCAATAATACAACATCTTTTCCCCAGAAGCCACGAGTTTACCAACACCCCCCCTCCTTGTCCGCCTTCCCCTGCCCCTCCTTCTTCTCCTCCTGCTCCTGTTCCTCTCCCTGCTCTTCCTGATCCTCCTACTCCTCTTACCCCTTCTCGTCCTCTTCCTCCTCGATCTCCTCCTCCCCCCCTCTCCTCCTCCTCCTCCTCCTCCTCCTCCTCCTCCTCCTCCTCATCTCGACGATGGGAAACTTGACTCTTCCTTATCTGGTTCAGGGTGTAAAGCTTCTGCACTTCGAATCTCCCTTTCCATATATTGGGTCTTGCGCTTCTTTGGTACGGAACTCGTCAAAAGGTTGAGAGGAAGCGTCCTCAACCCGTGATCTTCTGCTTCCAGCCCTGTTCGTTGAACGAATCCTGTTCGCAGACGGCAACACGCGTTTTTTTCTTGGAAAACCATGTCGGGAAGCGACGGTACGCCTGTGCCGGACAAAACGTGGAGTACTTCGACGCGTATCCAAATTGAAAGAACAACCACAACCCCGCGTGTTAAAATAACGTGATCTACGTGGCCTCACCTTTGTAAGCCTTGCTGAACTTGATGTCCGTACATGGGGCTTCATGTTTCTGTTGGTTGTTCTACCGTCACTGCACAACCTGGACAAAACGTGCCGCGGGAGGTGGTTGCCACCGCATGATGAGTAATGCGATTTGGGCACACTCGGGCTTCCCACGACACTCCCTGGTTGGCGATAGTATGCAGAGTCGTACGGTAGCGCTAGTGTACAGGCTCCCAGGCCTCTGGAGTTATCCCCGCACAGTAGTTGGGAGTTGGAACACCTCAATCACCTTGACCGCTGAAGTTTCTTCATCATCCTCACCACATTCGCCCGCACTACCGTCAAGCCCACTCAGACCTTCGCCCACAAGGTCCTCAACATCACTTCAGGCGCCCGCAATAATCTCGTGATCATCTGCAACGCTCTCGGCTGCATGCCTACTATCCTCCATCGTTCCCGTTGACTTGCTCCCGATGTTCATGGTGTCCTCAGCTGGAATGGGTTTGAAAAATGACCTAATGGTGCTCTGTGCTGCGGCCGCTAGAACTCGCCTGCCAATGTACACAATATTCAATCATCCATCGCTTAGAGAAGGGAATTATTTTCATGCATTTGCTCCATACGCATCATCTCACGAGGGCTACACAGCTTTCAAAATTTTGCAACGCGCTTGGAGTGACCATGAGTGTCGAGCGACAAGAAACGCAACACGATTGTGTCATGGGAAAACACCTACAGCATCTACAGCATCTCTGTAGCATCTACACAACATCTGTCCTTACGTGTGGTGTTGCGAGTTCTCGTGCTGCTGCACGTGCGTCCGGGCCCATTTCCGTGGATCAATTTCCGAGATCTTGACAGCACTTGCAAATCCATTTGTTGCCGATCTTCGTCGCGATTCTTGCTACGGGCAACGACGCTTTACTTATGTGAGGGTTGTTCCGAAATACCAGGTAACATGGGAAGGGCCGGCGAGACGGTTGGCAGAGCCTGTCACGTGCAACTTGCCACATGAAGCAGCAGCATGCAAGTATTGCGCGACAGCAGTAGCTCGACAGGCAGCGGTCGCATCACACCATATCTTGGTTGCATGGCTGCATAGCAGTAGTTGTTTCGCGCAATAATTACTCGTACCTCATCCAAGTCGTCGCTCCAGTGATCGCTCTCGAGGTATACAAGATATTATCCTTTTTCAATACCCGCTGCTGTTGCTACGTCTGCTGGCTCTACCGCCTACTTTCGACTCTTTCTTGCGGTAACTGCAGTTTGATCGTTCTGTTCGAGCTCAAGGTTCGCCGCACCAAGCGCTACTCTCTCCCACCCAGCCTCCTTCCACCTGCTGTGGCGTCTCTGTACATGCTAGTTTACATAACTGCGGTCACTTTTTCACAAGACAAACGGAGCAGACTACAGCACATACTTTCTGACGCTTTCTATTCCTAGGATGTAACTCGCTGATCAACATAGTAGCATCTCGAGCAGAGCTTTCACGACAAAACTACACCCACAGTATATATCACCGTACCATCTGTATCGGTAGACATTCTTCCGAGTACGTGCGTATATAATATGAACGGAATAGCACGAATCTTCGCTGCATGTACTGGACGAGCGTCCATAGATTACGTTCTCATCAGTTACACGTAGCTCCAGACATACATTCAGGGGGCGTGTTGAATACCAAGCGAACTGGTTTGCGCTTCTTACCTTGACTTTCTCTCGCTTGTAATTACACCACGCGTAGTATTTGGGACATTATTTGGTCCATATGGCAGATGATAATATAACAGAACTGCATGTCGCGTTGTTCCATTTGTATTTTGATTATCTGAGTGAAATGATTACATACATATTGCCGCTGCTAACGTACCATTTGTGTGAATTTCCATTGAGTATCATGCTCCTCTACAGTAGCTACTGACTTCTCATCAAAGGGGGCGTATTGAAACATGGACTTTGCAGTCCATCAGTATCTATTCGAATCGTAGTCACTACCATATGTACACTGAGTGTCTTAATCTAGATGCAGATAAAAACAATATGCGGGGAATATCGGTTTGTTACTTCCCGTCGGTATATTGTATACTCATGTTGTACGTAACTTTCCGTCGTAAGTATCGGGGAACGTTGCAGGCTATGTTGCAAGGAAATTAACTATAGGACGGTCGGTCGGTCGGTACGTACCACAACTCGTAGATTACATCTGTCCATAGCATGGGCATTGTGCCGTACAGTTTAGGTCCTGGTCAGCCTAACGTCGGTCACTCCTTACGTTACCTTCTCCCCTTACACCCCCATACGTTTGTGTTTCTCCTTCCTCCTCCTTCTAATTTCCACTCCTTTGGTTTTAATCATGTGGCCGACCAGGCGCCCGTCTGCAAACCATTTTCTATTTGTCTTCTCCATCACAAGTGGCACTTCGGTGTCACCTCTGCAGCTCTTATCACCGAGTCAGAGCCTCGATACACATCATTGGTAAATGGCACGCCTAGTCCGAGACATACAAGAAAACGAGGTTTTCGTGAAGGAGGATACAACGTACAATGTTGACATTGTGGCCCACAATCATGAATGAAGCACACAGATGTACATCGTACATTGTTCCGCGCCATCCCCTCAATATGACGGTATTTGTAGTGGTGCCGAATAATGATCCTTTGTTGCTCGACTATATGGCTATTATCAAGGATCTACTACTGATGTTGCGATTCGCGTAGCAATTTTCGAGTTCACACACGTGTCACACTTAGTGAAGTTTGCACCGCACCAGGACAGCCGTTGTTCAGGCGATGGAACGCTCGTTAATCGATGGCATATTCAATTTTATCGGTATTCGTCTACTAATTGGAACCCGGAAAAAAAACGATGATGCAATGCGGATGAAACGTGTTTACAGCGAAGTTGGCAGGTGAAGAATAGTTGTAGTTTCATCGAACGAAACACTCATAGTGGCATGATCTTTGCCAGCGACAAGTTGGGTAATGCCTCGATCGACTGCTAAAACGCAACAAACCCGTTCATAGGAGGAGGGAACTTGCCCAGAAATATCTAGGCCATTGCTAACCCCGTGTAACATTCGTGTCAACTTCTGTACGTAGAAAGAGGGTTCTCGACAACTGGTCACCGGTTGTACCGTCTGCAACTTGGAAAAATGTGATTTGGTAGCGAGCGAGGATGTTTTTGCGAGCACTAAGGGTTGACCCACTGGCAGTGCGGCAGAGGTATGTGCCTGGTAGAGGATCATTTGCATCGTGGTTTTAGTCACTAATCAAGCAGTAGGGCGTGGCTGGTCCTTTGCCGCCCCATAATTTCCCGGAGCAAGTACGCTACAACCATATTGATCCGTGTCATGTCCGTGTGGTCATGGTTGTTGCGCAACCTTGGATATGAGGTACCAGGTACTAATGCATGTTTAATTTAAAGAAGGCAGTTTAGGTCTGCACTAGACTGCCTAATGGTCTGTCAAACGTCATGTACTTTCGTATCTATGCAGACTATGTTGTCATCGTTGGATATACGTTGCATAGTTCCTTGCCCTACAACTGTACACCGTGGCAATGTGTACGATGTACGACTCGATTCGGCTGCCCAAGCTACATAGTCTATAGCATATACATATTAGCTTACGTGGAAAGGTCTTTTCGTCCACAACGCCTCGGAATATAATACATCGCGTCTTTATGACACATGATTTCGCACGATGTCATAGTCATGCGATGTGAAGTGCGTGTTTTTCTTTTCCACGAGAAACCTCGCGTTGTGTTGATTCATCCTGCAATATCACAGGGCGTTGTGTTGGTTCATCCTGCAGGACGAAAATCGAGAGGGAGCACGATTGATTCAATGTATACAGGACGTGAATCCCATGAGACCATTGCTGGAAACACCATCAGACGGAAGCGAAAATACTGAAGGGATCTGCATAGATCAAACGCGAAGCGGTCGCGATGCCTCCCGCCTCTGTTGCCATCATGCCGATGTCATCATGCACTCCATACCGTACAGCTTCAATAAACATGTTTGATAACACAGTACAACTCACGCCGCCTCCGCCTCTTGTACTATTTGTTATTACCTTCAATGGAATTCTGGCTAAACTAGCCAGCCTTGCTTGACCAGCGACACTTCGACTGTGTCGACATGCACCCGGTTAAACAATGTACACGAATATCATGGTATCGAAGGCCTCCCAAACGACAAATCCCACCCGGTCACAGGCCGTGATCCGTCAGCATGTGGCCTCGAAGTACTATGAAGCCAGGCTGTACACTACAATTACAATGCTAGTTGCTACATTCACAAACCGTCCGGTGTGGTTTACATTGAATTACAACCATCATTCTGGACTGATGCGACTGGTTACATGCATGCGAGTAACACGAACATACACCCGAAAAGACCGAATCCAAACATGAGCAGACTCGAGAAGCCAACCCAAACTGGCTTCAGCTGGACCTGTGGCTGTCCAGCATGGGCACTAGAGGATCAAAGATGCCTCGTGACCAAATCGTTCAACACCACCATATCATGCTCATTGGGAATGAAACGTGCTACGAACACCGCTTCTACGTACGAGCGATAGTACTCGCTTGACATCGTCTGAGTGCATTCACGAGACCATTTGCACCGCATCCGTGCGTTAACAGCAACAAACAAAATGTCTGACACGTCTCCTGTCTGTATGGCTGTTGGGGTGTCGTCTCGCGTTTCCCGTTTAATTGGGAGATTGACGCGGTGACCGTACGACATGATGATGGTTGTGTACGCCACACCGTGAGCGTCGACGTAGCATGTGCTTTCGGGGGTGTAGTGTTCTGATACAAAGAACGGGGCCTGAGGAGGTGCATCAAAGGTGTCGGGTTGGTCATTGAAGTCTTCAATCGCCGTGGTAACTCTTCCCTCATCCGTGTTGTACTTCACCAGGATGTGCACCACTCCCTGCGCATACATTCCAGTTGCAGTAGCACAGCAGGGGGCAGACTGGGCAGTGAATACGGATATGTGTTGAGCCGGAAATCGCTTCTGAATATATTTAAGGCATCCTCCATTGGTTCAACGACAAGAGCAACGAGTAGATATCTGTTCGAATGATTTTGCCCGTATCAAGTCTCGATCTCGCTGAAATATTCACGACAAAGAAAAGTGAAACGTCAGGATTTCGTGACATATCCCGACATTCCCGCCGTAGACTTGTCAGCCTTCCCGCTATCGCCACAACGTTTTTCCAACAGAAGAAGAAAATCAGGTAAATGGCCTGGTCGACATAGAATGACACTTGACCCACTCCAGATACTTTCGTGCCTTCTACGATAACGGTCCGGGTAGTGCCCTGCATGAGGAATACGCGCCGCGAATAGGGCAATGAGCAACGTAACATTGATGTGCGCTGCGGTAGGCCTGGACTTTGGCCATTAGAAAATAAAGACATTCCCCCTTGTTTGCTGGAGTGTGTCTAGGGCACCAAATAACGTGGGAAATCGTTTGTTCATATTCGAGTTTCGCTCAAGTGTTATGACTTTCGCGTAGTATATGTACGGTCGGTATCTCCTCCGTCAACAGTGGCACCAAAGATTGTTTCCTCAGGCGTCGTCAAGCGTTCTCCATCCCAAGAAGGTAAAATAGCAATTAGTTGGAATACAGCGTAAGGTCTTTCGTTTCATTTACCGCCGCAGCCTTAACCACGCTGGCTCTATAAACTCCAAGACGCAGTTTTTGCATTGTTTTTTCGCCTCCGAGCTTCTCGAGAGGGACATGAGCCAACACACGGGGCCTACCTTCTACGATTTCCACCCCACTGGCGATTCATTCACAAGTGTCGTTTACGACCTCTAAGTACTACATGTATATCTCGTCGTAAACGTCTATCGTGACTTTGATTGTACGCAGCACCGGTTGACGGAGCGGGACAGCGACCATCGTGACCCAATTTTTGTTCGTACGCCAGGGAGGCAAACCAACCTCGCGAGTGGGGCTGAATTTTTTCTTGTTACTCACCCGTTTGTTTCCTGTGCTAGCATTTATTTCGCCCGAATTGGACGTTACACGGAGAATTAAAAAAACGTAATCGGCATTATGTTTTCAATTTCAACGCGTACCAGTTGGGCGGAACGTCAAGGAAGCTGCACGAACGCTCCAAAGAAGCAACTAAGACCGTCGCGACGACATAGGGGTAAAGGAGAGTGTTTATGGAAATCGGCGATTGTGTATAATTGTACCGTCACAATATCATAAACGGGGGTTGGAAAGCGCTATGCACTTGTCCTCTGGCCTGCGCCACGAAACCGTTTATCTGTAGGTCACAAGTGTTGCCGTTTTCGGTGTGTGCGCGAGGGTAGCGTTTTTCGTTTCTCCGATTTCCCCGCGAGTTAGTGCCTGCTAGGGGGAGAACGGGGTCAACTAAAACCATGTGACTTTGTCCGTATCCGCACACCCAACACGCCGAGCCACGAACGCCCAAAGCATATGCCACAATGCACATTTCCACGCCGCCGCAGAACGCAACTGCCTGCCATACCTACCTGGTAACCAACAACTATCTAATATCGACTTGCTGTAACACAACACAAATGCCTAGGCGTGCGCTGGAAGGACACTACACTACCAACTACACCGATGACACCATGCGCTCGGATATTTGATGTTTGTAAACCTGAGTTGTCCGGGCCGTACCGTATCGTACAGAATGGCCAAGGTTCGTTAATCCATAGTCGATGTATCACTACGTGGTTTGGCTCATGACCACAGAGCCTGTAGCTGTTAATATACACGATCGAGTCGGCACAGACACTGGGTATGCTGGACGTTGATCAGTAGAAATAGCGGATGGTATTGAACATATAGCACCAATAGCACCCTTCCAAACACGTTTTGCGTACCTCAGCAATCCCAGAGATGGTGCCAGCGGCGACGATCGATCGGTTGTGGTCTTTCGAAGAAGGGTTTGCCAGGTGAATAGGTGAACAGAAGCTTTCCGGCACGAGCTTGTCTCCAGGGGAGGCCAGCCAGCCCTTCTCCTTGTCCGAAGTGTTGGAGACAGACGTTTTCGTGTTGGACTGCCGCCCAACGAGTTGAAGGTTGAAGTGTGAGGTAGAGGGGCAATGACGGCGGAAGGCGGGGGGGGCATGACGGGGAGTGGTTTAGAAGTTGACAGGAGGGGGGGTTGCTGAAGTGGAGGGGGAAGGGCACTGTGTCTGAAATCGAGGAAAGAAGCTGACATTCTGGACGGCTAGAAAATGTAATGTGCGCGATTTCGCATCACCCTTGTTCACAAGGGACTACATTTAACTACGCCTCTGGACCCCCAACCGAATTTCACATACCACAAGTCCAAACCCAATCGACTCACCAAAGAACACATGTTAGTGGTCGCGGTTGCAGGGGAGAATGTTGACGTCCAGAGCCACTTCGAGCGAAGTGACATTTTCTCGTCTCGGGTCTCTGGTTGGCATGGCCTCCAGGAAGGCGATGGCTCCGTCGAAGATGGAACAGCCTCCAAAAGCAACGGCTGGCGTAGCGACACAGCTGGTGGTGGGGCGAACTCGAAATCCCCTCCCGGTGGGGATGCGCCCGGGTGACGCGATAGACCCGGCGTCATGTCCGGAGCCGCCAACAAGAGTGGGCCAAGGGGGTAAATAGCTGAGCGCTGCTCGGCGATGGGAGGTTTCGCCTGTATCCCTTTCATCGCACGAAGAGGTTGTTCTGTCCACGCCGGGGTTGGTGCTGATGAGGCAGTGAGAGGCACGAGAGCCGAGTATCTAGCCGATGCCACAGTTTCGATTACCTTATTCATGGATACGTCGGCGAATGTGGATGACGCCACGGGGTATTCAATCGACACTAAGCTCGAGACCACCTGGTACTTTGGCCCTGACACGTCGTTTTGGATGGGACACAGCGTGCCGTAAAGCTGCACGAAGGCGTCCCAGATCATCAGCCTCACGTCCTCGGCGAACATCCTAAACCGGCGATGGCGCCTCTGCCGTCTGCGGGTGCGTCGTTTCTTTCTGGCACGTTGGTAGTAGCGCGGACGCCACCTACTGAACACAAAACCAGCAACAACGTCCGCGGTTATGACCTCCGCGAGGTACATGATGGCGTGGAGGAAGCGAGCCATGAACTGGTCTGGCAGAAGAAGGGGCTCATGCCGAAATCGCCCCCATCTGGATTCCTTGCTCTTGTCCTCGTGGTCTCTTCCGCCAACGTTGTCCTGGTATGTGGCGGTGATTGACATGTGAGCCGTAGCTATGTCACCGGTGGTGGAGCTGGTGGTGGCGGTTGATGTTGCAGTGCCCCTGTTCGTGCTGCTCACCCTCTTTCCAGCAGGGGTGGTGGTAGTCCTGAGTACGTCTGTGTTCCTTGTGAGCTTGGTAAATACACCAGTCGGAAATTCTGGCAGTGGCGTAAAACCACCAACCGAGCCCGTGGCGCGATCCCGAAGATCGTCTGTCAAAACCCCGTTGAAGGAAGCGTTGACCATGAGGGCAGGCGTCACGGTCGTCGCCATCCACACGGCGTTGGCCCCGGTCATGGTCGCGTTACGGTTCCCAGTACCGCGGGTCTGCTTCAAGAAATCGCAACTGTAACCGATCGGTTCGAAACCGAGCGGAGTACGCAGCAAGCATGAAAAGGAACAGCGCACCTCACGTGATGAGATATGACGCGACTCTGTGAACCGAAGGGCGAGCACCAGCTGATTTGTATTATGTCGAATCGCCCTTCAAATGCATAAACAGTAGGTACAGTGACGGCCAGAGCGATACGAACAACGGTGGAGGTGGGCCATGGCGACTGGACGAACACATTACGCGGGTAATGTCCAAGACGACAATAGGCATCGTGCAACTTCGTAGTGGGCAATCAATATCTTCATTGGTAATGGATGCCTTGTATGGCGTCAGATTAGTTTGAAGTTTTCAATGGCGCATCTTAATGGGGCGAAATGGAGTACAAATTGAGAGAGCATGAGACTAATAACGTGCAGAACTTCAAATCCCCTAAGGAGAGGAGAAGACGCAGATATCCTGTTTCATGGTTTCCAGATGGAAAAGCCTGAGGTGCAGTTTACAGAGCGGGTATGCGACTTCAAGCAGGCGAGTACTAGTATATATTCACGGCACGCGGGCTGGGAGCCTGTCTCTTCCCTAATCGAAAAAAAAGGTGCTACAATAAATAGCCTGAATACGTCTAACACGAATCAATCTACAGATAGGTATATGTTAGAATCGGTGCCAGACGATCTACCGTTGCCTGGTTTGCTGCGGCTTTTTGCCGTGATCACGTTTATATTGTCCAAGACTGCAGTACACGCGCTCGGAACAAACGCATATTGACCAGACAATAACCAAACGTTCAGGAGCACGGCTGCCTTGCTATCGTGATAGACTGTATGGCATACAATACTGTATCGTAGTTGGTGAAGCAAATTGAAGGGAGGCGGGGAAGGTTATTACTATCTAGGACCCGTTTGTGATCTGCAAACCTCATCTAACACCTACGATCACGTCGTTCCCCCAAAGCCTGTTGTGCCTTTCTGCTACGCTGTGTCTGTGTTAATGTTTCATTTTAGTATGTGAGATAAATGTGGAGAAATGATTCGGCACTGATGCAATGGGTAACACAGCCTCTATGCAAGGAGATACCACAGTGGCAGCCTCAGCGCCACGTAGGTCAAGACCTGGAGTTCGTGCACATGAATTTCCGATGCCAACCGACGAGCAGTGAGAAACGCAGTTCATATACGCCAAAGCGGCACGTGTCGGGGTGGAAAATCATGCCAAATTTACCACGTATTTTCTAGGATACGTAAACTAAATGCGCTTAGAATGCAAGCAAACGTTCCAATGAGCGTATCGTGAGCAGCGTGGAGAACGCTTATGCGGTGAGGATCTTGTTATGACGAGCCCGCCATAGTCGTTGGCGGGCGCGGTGGAAGAATGCTTGCATATGATGATCCATTCAAGTGCAGCATTAGCTATCAAACCCGAGCGAAGCATGCTGCGACGTACATCAAGCTAGAGGGAGCGAGGACCGCAAGAGGAATGGACGTTATTGAAACTGGACCCACCGAGGTGTAGTCTAGAGTTTGGGCTATAGCAACAAAAGGAAGATTAAATCATTTCAAAGAGAAGCGCGTGGGGTGGAAGGTGGGCGGAAGCGTGCACAAGTTATAATAGCATAGCGAGGCGTTTTTCTGTGTGTGTTTTGTTTAGGGTGCGGTTCAGTTGGATGCAGGCTTACCGCAAGGTACCGCACCGTATGACGCCCTCCTGAGCACACCGCAACGCACCGTTTAATCGCCAAGAAATCGAAACCCGCACCCGCCCCGAATCGTGAAAATAGAACTGAACCCACACCACGCCGCACCATATGACAATGCAAGCGACCCCTAGCGCGCAGCGCACCGGCGCCAAGAGTGAATGATTCCCAAAACGCTAAAATTACACCCATCCGCACCATGGTATTAGTACATGTTTAACACGCAACCGCGCCCCGGGGCGATACCCTACCGTCGAAAGCGTTCAGCCGAACGTTGATAGGTTACAGCGAACGCACGTACGGTTACATGAGATAGTGCCATATGCTTTTGTTGGTGCATGTAGATTAGCGAAGTGAAGCTCTGGTATCGTGGACGTAAACCGATGGGCAGTCAAGACGAAGAACCTTACGTGCGACGCGAATAGCTGACGATATATTCGACGCCGAAGAAGCAAAACATCGCTCTCAATTTTACGACAGTCCAGCATAGTCTGCGGCACAAGTTTCTACAGATAGATGAGCAACTACTTCGATGCGGCAATCATTTTTCCCACGTGTGATCGAGAAGAAACTGCTTCAAACTCGCCCCACTTCTGTACCGCTGTACACTTTGCCGTGAAAGGGCTTGCATGGAGATTCTGTTTTTTCAAGGATGCAGTGCCGAAATTGATACCTCGAAAAATCAACTTTCCCACGACGAGCTACGGGTACGGTCGTACGCTTTCGCAGCTTCTTTTCCGTTACTTTTCAACAGTGCGGGGTTACCTGCTGCGCGCACTTGCTATCGGCGGTGCTATCGACGTGTAATGCTTCCGGTGTTTTGTCACATGAATGCCTGTTACTAGTTATATGGCGCACATAGCACTATATATCTAATCATACCCAACCTGTACTCAAGTTTGGCCCGTATTGATATCAATGAAGTATAGCCGTCTTCCTGGATAACCCTGTTTTACTTCAACCCACGACTTTTGTTGTTTCCCCCCTCTTCTTCAGACGTTGTGAATGGCGAGGTCAAAACCGTGGGACAAAATGCAATACACCGGCCCCTGGCTTACCTTACGTGAACATCGTTGGAAGCCGTCAAACTTGGCGTAGGTTCAATAGCGCATAAGGGCAGCACCAGCAGTGCAGCAGCCGCTGCCACCCTGGCAAATACGCGTGGTGGTGACCTCTTCATAGTTTCTCAGCTATTTTTCTCTCTGAAAACGCTACCGAACACGCACAGAGGAAACACGTAAAGCGCACGAAGCATATGTTTTAGAAGTATACGAAGTATATATTAGTCTATATGTACGGTGGTAGATTGGTGAAACATAAGCTGGCCGGCACGTTGGCATAACGTACGGTCACGCTGCACACGATAAAGTTACACAGCATGTTTTATTTTGCGTGCGATAACACACGATCTCGGACGAGTGTCTGTCGACAACGCGGGGCGTGTGTAAGCCCACCGACACCTCTACGAAAATACTTGGACGAAATATTGGTGACTCTCTTTCTCGTTCTCATTGTCCGTGCGACCGTCAGGCATTGGTGCGGAAATCGACATTAGTTTGCATCACAGGGTGGCTGTGTGCTACCTTGTGCGTGCTGTACCTAGCGGGGGGGGCGTTCAAGAACAAAATCCGGGTTGAAGTGTTTTTTCGGATCCCAGAAGGCGTGTACGAGTAGACGAGTTTTGAAAAATATTACTGCGTTGTTTATCGCCGGTGTAAACCTGTTGACCGAACGCCGGAATATACCGGAAAGCTGACAGAACCGGATAGATTATCCGCAGGCCTTTGAACATACTAACACCGTTACCGGTCCCTTTTCACGTAAGTAATTTGTCACCATGCGATGTTGATTTTTTTTCGGAAATTGGTTAAAACGAGGAGCGCGGAGCGTGCAGTGCTGGGCCATTTTTCTTGGTTTTCCAAGGTAACAAGGCCTCTTTACTTAGGATCGCATACGAGGGTAGGGTGCCTCGAATTACATTCTCTGTGTGTATGTGTATGTGTACGTGTATGTGTAAGTCGATATTTGTTTCGGTCACCTTTGCCCGCCGCACTCAACGTACACGGCACCAAGGCCAGTCCCGACGGGTCCTGTGCACGCACAAATGACAGCTTAATCTTCTTGAGCTGGTTTCGCAGTAATTCTTTGAGAGTTCGTCGAGGCAGGTGCGGCAAAGTATGTTTTTACCGGCACCCAACCTGGGCTCCTATGCATGTTTTTCAAGTTTTTCACAACGTCGTAATACAACGGCATTTTTTTTCATATTCGAAAATTCAATTTTACCGAGCGAGCCTGACATGTCTGCCTGTCTGCCCACATTGCCATTTGGACTCGTATCCCTGAGACATGCTGCAAAAATGTATGGTCACGGATGGGGGGACCGAGAAGCTCCGTTGTAGACACCACGATTGTGCCTAGAGTACGTATCTCTGATGTTGGATTTCTTTTGACTATCGGAGATAGATAGATGCAGATTGTTCGCCTTCAAGAATTAAACCGCAAAACAAACAAACCACTGTTGTACGTAGCTTTTTTCAGGGGGGTGATCGAAGAGACCCACGCACCGCAACGCTGACCCGGCCCCGGTCCCGTGTGCCCTGCTGCTGCTGTTGCTACCGCGTCTACTGCTTCTGATTCCGCTGCTGCTGCTGCTACGAGTATCACAGCAGCAGCACTACGACGACAGAGTATTTTGTTCTGTCTGAACACAGAAGGTAAGCATCCAACAGCGTTCGTAGATGTTCGTTCGTGTTGGGTTTTGTTTAGTTCACATCTAGGTATGTTGCTGTTATTTTGCAGTTGTTGTTCAACTTGCTGCTCTGCCTCATGAGTGTTTTTTCTGTAGTCACCCAGCATCGCAGGATGGACTAGTGCAGGTATTGTGGCCGCGCGCCTCATTATATACCAATTGCTGGTAACCGGCTAAGAACACCCGGTTTTTGGCTGGGCTTAGGTTTTGAGAAGCACACCACGTTATCCCTTTCTTTGTTTTTGTCGTCCTCCCCGAAAGTGGTGCCTGTCTCTGGTTGTGCCGAAGATAGCTAGCCGAAACGTGACGCAAAACAGAAAAAAGGGCGTAGCAGGTACGTATTCCTCGTACCGAAGCGTGTTGGTTGGATGCTGATCGAGAAGCAACGAGTGAGCCCCAACGAGCCCGAACCTCACGAGCGCCTACGAGCGTTACGTGAAGCCTAAGCTACCTGCTGTCTGTACGATGCGACAAGTTTATGAGGTCAGTACCATCAGGAGTCCGTAGTACACGAACTAAATGCACGACGAAAAAAACACAACCACACGCATACATCACACCCAAACCAAGTCAAACACAAACCGAACGAAAAAAGGGTTGCCTCTGCCAGAAAAACATCTTTCTGCGCCGTGGCCGGTGTCGAGTGAGCACAGCATCGAACCGTTCGCTCGCCGTGTATACTGTGGTACGCTGTACAGTCACACCATCTGAGCAAGTACTACTGGATCTAGCAGCGCAGTGGCTCGCAAGCCAGAGCGTAGGCGACATGCGCGAGTTTGCAAGCCTTTTGATCGCCACTAAGCTACCAGGTACCGCAATATTGCACCGACACAACACCGGGTAGATACAAGATCAAAGTCGCAGCAGCATGCAGAAAGGCGTCCACTATTGTCATAACCTCAACGAAAATCTTTTCTGTCGACGGCGTGAGTGGGGCAGCCAGAAGCCAGGGGTAGCTACACCTGCATTCATCTAGATGGCCACCATGAGATGGCGACCACCCCTGACTGATTCACATTCCAAGGACGTGGTAGTACTTGAACTCTCGGGATATCACACCAAAGCCACAGGTGTTTCATCCATGTTATGAGCAAGGACTCGATTGCGAGCAAAACGTTATCGTGTGAGAGCGAAATGCTCTGGCCACGTGAACGGTGCGAACAGGCACCTACAGCAGCAGTGTAGACTCCTGCTATTGTGGCTTACCACCCATTCGACCCTATGGTTGAGAAGGACTGCTGTATGTTGTATAAATGTATCTGGGCTACACTTTGCCTAGAAGTCGTACGCCAATGAAATCAACAAGTGTTCAGATACATCATTCCTGGCACATTTCTGCAGTCCGAGCCGCCTCGTACGACAGGTGCGCGTTAATACATGGTGCGTGTACAACAGAGTGAGGTCGACAATGCTTCTTGACGAATCTACTCCATTCGTGGTACAGCAGTTGTGATGCCTTCACGGCGGTGGCATGCGCCAGCCGGTGATACAAGCACGACATGCGACGACCGCCGCTAATCCGCACACTGCCTCTGCAACTGCCTCGTATCTGCGGCCATCGACTTCATAGCCACCATGTTTGTTGGGGACCGAGACATACTCATTCAACTGACGCGATAGAGAGAGAACACTCCCAGCTAACCACACACACTTTCTAACCGACGGCACGTGTCTATCGCCTCACCGTAGTATAGAGCGCAGAGTCTTGTTGTGGTCGCTCGAGGCAGAGAAGGGCTCTAGCTAGTAGCTGTAAGCTGAACAGGGTGGGTAGAAATCGTTGTGTGATGGATAGGCACAGGTCGCGAGGTTTTCCGGGCATAGGGCTGATGATTCTGGTTGGCTGGTGCACCGTAATGCGGCGTAACTCGGCTGGACTCACCATGTTATTATCCCTTGACTCTTCCAACCATTCTTCTTGGTGAGTTGCGTCTCGCACGGATTGGATATAGTCTAATCGTTTCACAATGTATCCGCCAGTTTTTCCGGGCATGGACCTGATTGTTCTGGTGGGCTGTTGCACCGCAACGCGGCGTAACTCGGCTGGAGGCATCATGTTATTATGCCTTGACTCTTCCAATTATTCTTGGCGAGTTGCGTCTCGCGCGGATTGGATAGCATCGTTTCACAATGCGTCCACCGGTTTGCGAACGGACCAATCATGGAGTGCAAGAGGGTCTCGATCACCCGAGGTGTTGAATAACCGGCCAACTTCCCTGTTCTACCTCGAACTATCTTCTCTAGTTGGTACGTTGTTGGGATTCGTTGGCGGCATGCGGTGTAGTCGGCTTCAGTTGTCAGTCTTTAAACGCCAGTATGGGTTTGATGCGCACGAGGTGTTGATTTCTATTTCCCTTATTAGTTGATATTCTCGGCAGATTCACCGCTCGCTGCACCTGTAATATGATCGTGTACAGGCTGGTTCATGCAAAACAAGACAAATTTCCCCCCACACGAATGCCGCTTGCAATGTCTAGTCAAAAAGCGAGTATTTGGTATAGTCTAATGCTGGCCCCCATGACCACAGGTGAATGGTGACATGGCCAGGTTTTTGTTTTACGGCCACGGGCTGTCTCGAAACTTGTATCGACCAATGGCAGGCTTTCAGTTTGTGCAATAACATTTAGGATTCCTCCAAAACAAAGCCGAGGCGAGAAAAAAAAATGCACCGCATTTGCACGGTTCGGTTGGGCGTACTCCAAGGCATGTCAGAAGACATTTTCGCGCAAACACTCGAAAATCTGACCTGTCTGTGTAGACTAAATAATTAATCATAATCTGGCGAAAAAACTGGATCCTGCCCGAAAGCCAAGCTATTTGAAGGAAATAACGTATCTTACTCATTTTTAAGGCGTTAAAGTCCAAATGTCCAAGCCGTTTTTGAGACATGGACCTTTCAATTTTGCTCACGTGTTCTCATGCCTATCCCGACGTCTGGCTATAAAGGGTTTTTCTTTTAAGCTTTTTTCTGTCGCCGAAAATATTTCAGCTATGGTGGTCCACGTTTTCCGAAACATCTTACCAGACGAACAATCAGAAAAAAAGGAAAAAATAAACATCGGATGAGGTCTTCGCAAGGGCACTTAAACGACGTGTGCAAACATTCACGATTTGAATCACTAAAAAGGCGTGAATATTCGCTGGGGAATATATCATATTTGGGTTTGTTTAACGTGAACCAACCTGTACCACTCTTCAGTTGTTTATGTATATGTTCCCTGAGGGTCCTTCCACTCCAGAGTGACCGGGGCCTGTTTCGAGATCAGGCATTTGATGCTGCGAAAATGTGTGAGGAAAACAACGGCGATCACAGCAACCCCAACAACGGCAACATCCACAACAACGGCAACCTCGAATGAGCTCCGACGATGTGTGTTAGACCGTTTCGTTGGACGTGAAAGTCTTTTCGTGGTTCATTTTCCGCTGTGGACCAACCATACAGACGTTCAACCTCACCACTGGCACAAATAGCAAGAGCTCAAAGCACGGCCGCCGTGGTACCGCTCTCTGCTGTGCTGCTGCGTACGGTCCTGAATGTTTTGCGGCGGGGGTACGCGGCTCCTTTTTTCATCGTTTTTGGTTTTTCTGTTTGCCCATCAAAGGACAGTACCCGCGCCCCAACCAAGACGGATGCGCACAAGAGGTCACACACTCACAGAAGCACCGTCCGTGGCCATCACAATGGAGATGGATGCCAGCGCCGCAGCTGCTGTACTTAGAGCCTGAGAGAGCCATGGGTGCGCGTCAAGCAGCTCGACAAACCTAAACCATAAAGGCCTTCCACTGTAAAAAGAACAGAACGAGATTGTAGACCAGATGCCACATGCAGCTGTTTTTTAAGTGTTTCGACACCTGTGAGTCGTTTTGTTTTGTGGCTTTCCATTTAAAGAGGGAAAAACCAATATCTCGATGCGCGTGCTCAAAATAATTTCGACCGCACCCGAATAGACCGCTGTTACTTTCTGTTTGCTGCAGAAGAAAACCTGCACGAAACGGATATAATATAACAGCACAGCCCTCAGCCGACACGGGAGCAACCGCAGCAGCTTGAGCAGGCTTTGCGGAGCACAACTTACCACGTCGAGCCACAAGACCGGAGCAGAACCTTATCACGGCAGCCTTAGGAACACGTGGAGAAGCCCGGTCCTCAACGGTACCTCGTCCTTGGTTTTGGTTACTACACCTTAGCTCTTGGCTGCATGCCGTGTGGTGTTTCTACTCTCGGGTGTTGTACGCGGGGGTAGAGGGGTGGTGCTGCTGCAATAGCACCTGATCTGCAAGCGCCATAGCGTCGGCAATCGGGAGGGGCGACCCCTATACCCAAGTTTGTTTACGCTCTCGTCGCGCGACAGAACGCCTCCCAGCAGAGAATAGTGTGAGGATTCCGAAACGCCAAAGAAGACCGGACCGGGTGGTGGGTAGATCAACGTAGTAGGCAAAGTTCCTTGACGAATCAAGACTTCGCCCCATAGCCTCGACGGTAATGTTCTGTCCAGCGAGCAAGCCCCTCTTTTGCCGACCTGCGTTTCGGAGCCGGGCCTTTCTGGGACGGTGGCGGAGGAGGGGGAGTAGGGGGGGAATGGTGATGGCGCGTAAGACTAGATTGCTGGTACTGGTGCTGCCGCGGATGGGGCACTGTGTGCGTTTAATAGCGCGAAATAACAGGGTTGTCACTGGCGCAAGTGACCCAGAGCCCCATGTAAAACATATCCCCAACGTGAGCACCGTATCGTAGCCTTGGTCCCTCTTTGCCTTCGACGCCGGTCAATACTTGTCGATGAAACGTCGGATTGCACCCTTTCCGGGTGCGCTTCTGAAACACCCGGGCTTGCACTCGGATCAGAGAATTTCGCGATAAATCATGCCTCTTGATGCCGGAATCGTGGCAGGCTTACCCATAAAACGGGCAGGGCGGAGGTGATGCGGCCACAAACCAACCGGAAAACGCAGCATTAAGCGATGTCGTCGGAGGTTCATTCAGTCATCAACTCTTGTCGTCAAGAGACAAATTGAGGGCGCAAAGCTGCACGAACACCACTGAAGACGCCGCCAAACCGGGGGCATTCCTCGACAAGTTTCTCCCAACTATAAAGCCGACATACTACTACAGCTCCTTGCTGCCATCAAACACCGCAGTTGCTGCATCACACATTAAGCGTGATTAATGATAGTACTGGAGGGTTTGTTTGGATGGAGACATTCTCGACGTTGTCGAAAGGGAAGACCTGGCCTATTGGAACACGGACGCTGCAGTCCACTAGTATCTATTTGGACCATGGTCACAACCCTGGGTACGCTAAGTACCTTATTCAACAAGCAAAGGAGCACAACATGCGGGAAAGTCCCACCTCGGTCACTCCTCACGTTTCCTTCTCTCCTTACATTTCCTCACGCTTCCATTTCTCCTTCCCCCTCGCTCTGGTTTGTACTTCTTTGATTTCCATCCTTTTTTTCCACATAAGCGCCACTTTCCAAGCTACCTTCTCACTTTTTCGTCACCCCCATCACACGTCGGGGCTACCTTTGCAGCTCATTTCACCGAGTCAGGGCCTCGATAAACATCATTGTAAAAGGGTACGAGCTCCGCCATTTTACTTACTGGCACCACGCAACGGCGTCCCGCTGAGTTCATCAATCGTTTCCGAGAAGGTCGACAAATAACCTGCATTTCTTCAAGCGCCATAGCGTTCCGACGTTTCTCCAAGAATCAATATCAGCCTCGACACAGGGGCATCACACCTACGAGAACACCAAGTACATCCGTCCGTATTGTTAGAGAAAGGGGACTGTTTTCAGGCGTTACGCAAAAACGAGGTAGGAAGGCGTCTGGTGCTTTCACGCGTCGTGCAGCAGGTATGGAGTCCGAGTTCTCGCTAGCATACGCGCGAAGTCGTTGTTAAAACCTCTTCTTCAACTACACCAAGTAGGGCGAAGTACGTACAAGAACTTATCCTCGTCAAATTGTCATGAAAGGGCGACAGCACCAACACCTGCAACGTGCGGCAAGGTCGTCGGCAACTCGGCTACCCAGCCAGACGACGAGGGCGTTACCTCTAGCCCAGATGGTGTATTTAGCATTATCCAACATCTTCGTTGACAGCTAGAAGTACGTGTCAGACTCGAAGATTCTCTAGCATCTACTTTCACGCTAGAAGTACGTATTAGACTCGGAAAAACACCATATTGCATCTTGACTTTAATTTAAAATGAAAATCAAAATACGCTCCAGCTGTGAGATCGAATATTTTGTCGAAACTCATATTTGCAAGCTGTGTGTGATACTCCGATCGCGCGTATTACGGGTTGTGTGTCCTCATTAAGGATATAGTTCGGCGACTCCCCTTGCAACTACAGTGTAGCAATCAGGGTCAACAGGGTGATGTTAGTCAGTCTGTGCGCGGAAACTATAAAACCCGTTTCTGAGGGGGACAAAATCTGACAGCTGTAAAAGGAAATGCATCAGTTTATTATCAAGTGAATCCTGTAAGTCGAATAACCGGTGGGGGAGTGCGGAGTTTTTATGGACCTGGGGGCCTGATTTTGATTAAAAAGGGGGGGGGGGGGCGGGTGGGGTAGCTCAATTTGTGCGTAGAAACTATAAATCCTTCAACTTATGTCACGTTTCCACACGTCGAAGTACGTTCAACTGCTATTACCCAACTGCGCGTGCAGCAACGTCTAGGCTGCTGTCAAGCTACCTCGCAAGGAGCAATGTAAGCGGCCATCATCACGGAGGGATTATTCGAAGTGCAATCATGCGTGATGGGCCTCTGCTCACAGCAGAAAGGCGTCCCAGCGTGTGTACATCAGTTGTGATCCGCTGCTGCGCACAGTTCGGCACGCACAGAACAGACCAACTCGACCAAAGCACGTTGACGGTTTGGGGGGGACGGAACAGGGCAATGGCCTTCACACTTGTCGAGGCCTACTGCATGGCCAATTCGACATCATATGCAGTGCTCGAGCCAGGGCCACCATCGACAGAACGTCACCAACCTTTACTCATCGTACTACTACTAGTACATCCTCATCACGACGACAGGGCATCGGCGTCATTGCACGCCATCAAACTACACTCATCGTACTACTACTAGTACATCCTCATCACGACGATAGGGCATCGGCGTCATTGCACGCCATCAAACCACAACAGCTAGGGTAACAATATCAGATTCATCGGCTACCAGGTGTCATTAGCGATTACTCGTAAGACAGCAGTACCTGCCACAACAGGAGCAACGCCATGTACAACAGAGGCTACCACTCCAACGGCGACAGCAGCAACATCTCCACCGTCAAACAAGACGGGGCTTGCCTCTAGGAGGCGTCCTAAGCCTTGAGTTGGAACATATCTCACCGAGCTTCCACAGCAAAATTACTCGCGCAAAAATCTCCTCATCCTCTTGATGGCGACGGACAACACCACCGACTACCATCTCACACAAATTCCAGCTCCAACATCACTATCGCCATAGGCTCCAACATGCAGATGACCGAGGGAATCTCCAGCAGAATCGACATGAGCTGAATCGTTCGTTAGGTGCAATCCAATGCCTATAACCGGCGTTTTCGACCCTACCGAAAGCGCTTTGAATACTTCTCAAGCGAGAGAGATACTATTTGGTTTGTAGCATTAACATTTGGGTGCTAGTGACGCTTTAAGAGCACGGCATGTGTTACAGCTGCTGGAACCCAGGATCCCAACACAATACCGGCAACCACATCGCCAGCTTCTGAGGCTGCACTCAACCAACAAAACCAAGGCGCGACGGTCACGAGAGGGCGGTCGATCATCGCCATCATCACCGCCATCACCATCATCACAAAAACGCTTTCGCTCACACCATCTACAGCAGAAACGTCGCCGTCTATGAGAGGTCTTCATCAAGACTTCAACCGCTACGAAGAGCACGAAGATTTTTTTCAGCACCAGCAGCCGCGATAACATCAACAGCAACACGAACACGAACTTAGCCTTTGCCTTTGTTTAGTTTGTTTTTGTGTTGGGGAAGCGTTTGTTGTTTTCTCGTAGAGCCTTCTTGTTTGATGATCCACAGTACGCAGCGAGTTTCAATTTCGTACGTGTACTACTTGTACTGCTCCGGTACTGCCGTACGATACGTAGCGAGTTTCAATTTCGTACGAGTACTACTTGCACTGCTCTGGTACTGCCGTACGATACGTATTATCGTTACGGTGCTACACTTGCGGTGGCAAGTTTTTGTTAGCTTTGTTTTTTGGCTTTGCAGTCTCATCCCGTAGCTGAACACGAAGAACGCATCATGCATGCGGAAGTAAACCATCGTGTTTGCGTGCTGGACTCGACTTGTCCAAGTTTGGAGTTGTTTCTTTATCTATCTCCTAAGTAGCTTTCGTTTCAGAGCATTAACAGCAATTTTTCAGCTAGAGGACACCGATGAGTTTAACGACTGTTCGCTACAATAAGCACGTACTAACGTAGTGCAACTTCGTTTCGGTTGAACGGTAGTCCACGATAGCATCAGTAGCAGCTCTGTTGTACTGGCGCACGTACAAGTATCATTCCTTAGTATTACAAGCACATCACGCTCACGGACTGGAGGTGGCAAATGCACAGTGCTGTATAGCGCTGGATACACGTATTAATCCACGGTTTTGACTCTCTTCGATTTACTATTGACCCTAAGATTTAATTGAGGGACCGTAGTGACCGTACAGCTCACGTATTCTGACGGTTTCTCTTTCTAGGGCGTACCTCGCTGATCAACAAAGTAGCATCACGAGCAGAGCTTTCGGGACGAAAATATAGACGTACATTACCGTACGATCTACATTGGTAGAGTTTCTTCCGAGTACGTACGTACATACATACAACACGGAATAGTACGAATGTTCGCTGCATGTACTGGACCAGCGTTCATAGTTTACATGCATTCTTATCAATTTTACGCAGTTCTAGGTATACATTCAGGGGGCGTGTTGAACACCCAGCGGGCTGGTTTGCGCTTCTTGCCTAGAGGATTTCTCGCTTGTAAGTACACCACCCGTAAAGTTTTGGAACATAATTTGATCCATTTTTCAGATGACAACATAACAGAACTGCATATTGCGTTGTTCTGTACGTATTTTGATTTTCTGAGTGACATGGTTACATACATAATGCGGCTGCTGTTTATACGCAGAGGTCTGAACATGACGTACACTTTGTGTCAATTTCGTTTGAGTATCAAGTTCTTCTACAGTAACTACTGACTTCTCGTCAAAGGGGGCGTTTTGAAACATGGACGTCGAAGTCCATTTGTATATATTTGAATCGTAGTCACTACACGGAGTGCACAAAGTGTCTGAATCTAGATGCAGAGAAATACAATATATATGCGGGTAATATCGGCTTGTTACTTCCCGCCGGTTTATTGTATACTGAAGTTGTACGTAACTTCTCATCGTAAGTATCGGGGAACGTCGTAGGCTATCTTGCAAGGAACTTAACTATAAGACGGTCGGTCGGTCGGTCGGTCGGTACGGACCACAACTCGTAGAGTACATCTGTCCATAGCATGGGCACTGTGCCGCACAGTTCAGGTCCTGGTGAGCTCAACGTCGGTCACTCCATACGTGACCTTCTCTCCTTACACCGCTATATGTTTCCATTCCTCCTTTCTCCTCCTTCCAGTTTCTACTCCCATGGTTTTCATCATTTGGCCGGACAGGCGCCCTTCTGCACACCATCTTCTCTTTGTCTTCTCCATCACAAGTGGTACTTCGGTGCCACCTCTGTACCTCCTACCACCGAGTCAGAGCGTCGATACACATCATTAGTAAATGGCACGTCTAGTCCGCGACATTCAAGAAAACGAGGTTTGCGTGAAGGAGGATACAGCGTACAATGTTGACGTTGTGGCCCACAATCATGCATGAAGCACACAGTTGCACAGGATATTCTTTGGAATTTGAGTAACTTCATTTTCTTTGTTTTTTTGTGCGTATCGGTTCAAGGTTACAAGGGTATTTTTATGTATACTATACTGG
Source organism: Undaria pinnatifida (assembly GCA_012845835.1). Classification (NCBI taxonomy): domain Eukaryota; class Phaeophyceae; order Laminariales; family Alariaceae; genus Undaria; species Undaria pinnatifida. The sequence goes on from JABAKD010000008.1 coordinate 5,419,439, forward strand.
ATAGTGCTTGCTGTTTGTCGAACTGCTGGTGCTGCCGCTGCTGCTGTCGTTGAAATTACGCGCACGTCAAGAGTGGTGCGGCGGCTGCTGCTGGTACGAACGAGTGTTGAAATTAGGTAACGGCACCTTCATCACTCAGATCCAAAATCCCAGCGTGCTCTTCGTTTTTCTCTTTTTCTTTTACGAATAAGTCCACTCCCCCCCCCCAATTGTTTTTGAACTAATCTGATGGCAGGCGTTCGAAGACTGGCATGCCCACGATCTCCCCTGTCTTGCCTTTTACCTATTTTCCAGTTATATTTTTTGCTGGGTGTGTGTCGATACAACTGAAGCAGATCTCGGATGCGTGTCTACCTATCTATGACTGCAAACAACACCCTAGACTGTTTCTTTTGTTTACCTGGATTTCTGCGTGCCGCAGCACAAAACGTGGAGTTATCATAGATATATATATATATTACTATACTTTTGTACATCCAGTACAGTTCCGCCATTTGAGCGACCTGAAACGGAATCGTGAAGATACATTCGATCCAGGGCAATCTCAGAAGGCATTCAACGACCCATACATGCTACGGAATATACTATCGCTTGTCGTTTACCGTTGTACTGCCACTGTGCTGCTGCTTGCTGTTGTTGATTATATTCGTACGAGCCGTACGAGCTGCTCTCTTTGTGTATACATTTACTGTGATGCTGCTGGCGCCGCCGTCACCATACGACAAGCAGCGTATAACTGATAGTGCTGAGCTGCTGTGTGAAGAGCTACGAAATCTGGGAATGTGTGTTTCTTGATGTTGGGCGTTTTTTCTCTGCACTCAACCATGCTTAATTTTATCATCCCGGGGCAGTGCGTAATGTCGCATTTACGGCCTCTATTTGTATATAATATCCTCGACCGTTATGGCATGCTCGGAGCCGCAGGCGACAAAATCTCGCACGTATACAATGTTGTTGTTCTCACAATAACTCGCATAATCAAGTCCGTGGTCACAGGACAGGCTCCAGTCACTCTGGAGTGGAGGAATACCGCAGGGAAAACACGCACAAACCAACCAAAAGTGGTACACGGATATATTATAGCTGACGCAATCCATGCCTCCGCCAGACAAATATAGCAAAGTGAGTTCAGGAGTCAGCCTACGACGTGCCAGGTCCATGCTGGTCCATACGTCTCACTTCTCGCGTCTGAAAACCGACTACACCACATGCCACCCAGGAAAAACTACCACATATAAACTACACGTAGTATCTATCACTACGCATACGGGCGACAGACTCAAGTCAATTGGGAAAACAAGGAGAAGAAAAGAAAGCAAAGAAACAAAAAGAAAAGACAAGAAGAGGAAGCAAAGAATGGGAAGGAATCAACACCATATATATATGATACTAGCAGACGCTAGGAACTGACTAAAAACGGCATTGGGCGTATAGAGGGTATCAAGTATCAAGTACATCAATGGCCCGGGGGGGGGAAACGCATTAAGGCGAAGAAATCCTTGTGGCCTTACGCTAGTTTCGTAAGGTCATCGAAAGGCCCACAAACGTCAAGACGGTGATGGCCAGACCCACACTTCATTTAGTACCTCGAACAGGACGCCCCCCCTTCCCCCCCTTCCCCCCTTCCCCCCTCCTCCCCCTCTCTGTCCTTCCGCCTTCTCACCACTCCTCCCCCCCCCCCCCCCCCCCTCCCCTCGCCCCCCTCCCCCCGGCCGCGTAGAGATACCAACAGTGGACAGCGCTGCCGCGGCCTTGGCGTGCCGCTCTGCAGCTCTTCAGCTCTCCGCGTCATGCAATTACAGCATGAATGACTCTGCTGCCTTTTCAACCCGTCTAAACCATCTGCCGGCCGTTTGTGCAGCCTTTCGCCACCCTTCGAACTTAACTCCAAAACCGACATGTCCTCCTTCAGGAGAACCATCCAGTCTTTCTATCCCCCCCCTGAGTAGCCCTTACCCCCAACAAGCTCCCCAAACATCACCCTCTGTGGCAGACGCTCCTCCCCTATACGTGCCACGAGTCCCGCACACGACATCCTCCGTTTGCGCACTGCCGCCTCTATGCTCTCTCGGAAGCTGTCTTGGCAAGCGCGTCGGCGTACGAGAGAGTGTGGTCGTCGCGCTTCCGTTTCCGCCATCCGAGGCATGGGAGGAGCATGGAGTGGTGAACCTGTTGTAGCCCGTCATAGTCAAGTTGTTCGGGCTCCACGTCATGCAACCATATATTAGTGTCTCGATCACCTCGGCTTTCAGAAACCGCACCTTTAACCGTAAGTGCATACCCGGGCGATCATAAATTTCCTTCTTTTACCGCTGGAACCACGTCCAGGCCCTCCGAAGACGCCGCGTTATCTCGATGCTGAGTTCTCTGTCTGCGCTGATAACCTCGCCCAAATACACGGACTCAATTGTTTGTTTGTATGCCTGATCGACTGCGTTGATGGTGAACGACACCTTCCCCCTACTTTTAGTCTGCAGGCACATTATCTCCGTTTTGGTCTTGGAGACCGTAGGCCTGAACGCCGAGCCTGCAGACACGGTCACCGTCATCATCCTCTCCAGTCCTTTTGATAGCCGCAATACGACGCCTGTATCGTCAACGTACAGCATACCCCACAACCTCTCTGCACCCCCTCCTCTCCTCTCCCCCCCGCCCGTCGACTTTGCCTGTGCTTGATGTGCCCTTCTTCTCCCCTCTCTCTTTCTTTCGTTGAGTCTGCACCATGTTGTTTGTGAAGGCTGCACCAGCGAGGAAGCGTTTCTCGGCCACACGCAGTACTGCGGAGAAAAACATGTTGAACAGCAGTGACTCGAGCACACACCCTTTCCTGAGACCTTGCCCCACGTCGCGATTATCCGAGCACTCTCCATCATCCAACCGCACACATGCTTGCATGCCGTCGTGGAATCGGCGCATGACGGCGAGCGCTCTCAGTAGCGACAAAACGGGCAAGGATATTCCACAGGAGGGTTCGATTGACGGAGTCATTTGCTTTGGTGAGGTCGATAAAGCTCAAGTACAAGGGGGTGTCCTTCTTCCGCACCAGTTCGAGTAATCGTGCTATGAACATAATGTCAACCGTCGACCGTTGGGGTCCGAACCTACACTGTTCCGCTGGCCAAACGTTCTCGCGATCGCCGCAGTCCCTAAGGCGACACGCGATGACTTTGAGGAGTACTTTGCCGGCGTGAGCCACGGGGGAGATGCCACGATAGTTGCCACATTCTGTCCGACATTTTGTTTTTTTTTTTTTTTTGTGGAGCACCTTAATCGTTGCATCATTCCATTGGTGCGGCACGCCACGTCCCCTCCACACACTCCCCACACGACGATGATGTCATGGTCTTTCCGAGCGTGAGATGTTCCCCTTCGTCGACCAAGATCCTCAGGAGCTCGGCCGGGAGGCCATCGGGCCCTATCGCCTTCTGCTCGTGCACGCACGGATCGCCTCCTCTACTTCGTACCTAGCCGTTGATTTTTGTGATTTTTTGTTGTTGTACGTCCCCCTGAGCCGTCCGCACAGCTTCTCCCCTCCATGCCATGCCCCCATAAGACCGTCCAAAGTCCCTGCCTCGCCATTTGACGTCTCCTGTGTCTGTTTCTCCTGGTGTACGGTGCTGTTAATCTCCCATATTGTACAAAAGCGAGGCTCTGCCGCCTGCGGCTCTGAGCATGCTCGTAACGGTCGAGGGTGTAATAGGCAAACAGACACCGCAAATGCGACACGACATACTGGCAATAATTGTAAACTTTAGTCATGGTTGAGTGCATACACAAACGCCGAACACACAAGGAAACACACACTCCCTGTTTTTGTACGTACACCCAGCAGAACGAGTATAACTGGTACATATGTAATAAGGGGTAAGAACGGGGAGGCCGAGGGCATGTCATTCTTCAAACTCCTACCATCAGATCAGTGGCAACATCGTATTGAGCGGGGACGTGTATGTAAGCGTAAAAGAAAAAGGGAAACGAAAGGAATTCCGGGGTTTGTTCTACTACTTAATTTTATACTATTACTTCAGCATAGCATCTGTAAACGTACAGTGATGCCCGTAATGGGCATGTCTCATTGCCAGACGTCCAGCCACCGCACGCGACGCTGGTGGCCTGACCGCTAAGCAATTGTTTCAGCCCCCCTCGCCAAACACTATGGTCTCCTTCGTCCGAGTCAACATAGCTGTCACTGCAAGATCAACCACCTCTGGCTGGCTGTTGCTGCGGCTCCTCTTGTGCCTTTCCCGTTAGGTTGATCGGGATAGTCATTTGCTGCGCTGTTGGTTTCCAACAGTGGCGAACATTTGTAGGCCTTGCAGCTACTGCTTTGTCCGTATCTACGCGGTTAGATACTAGATACCCTTCCTTTCTCTCTGCAGGCTCCGTCAAGAAAAATCCTCGAGAATTTGGTTGAACTCCTCGAAAAACAAACAGCACCTATTTTCATTATCGGGGTGTGAGAACAAATGTCTGAACACAATGTGTCTGATCGGTTGAGGTCTGCTTTTCGGCCGGCTGGTTATGTTTGGAAAAACGCCTAAGAAGCACACGGCGGAACCACCCCTGTCGACCTCGATCCCCCCAAAGGGTTAGGGTTAGGGTTAAGGTTGGGTTGGGTCTGGGCCGACGTGCAAGATGGACGTCGACTAAAGAGGGTGTGCGGTCGTTCTTAATCGATCATGCGGTAGGAGTGCTCAAAACCACAAGTAATTCTCGTTGATTAAAATCATCTCAACCGAGATTTGATTTTTTATTTAGATCAATCTCGGCCGAAATCTCGATCAGCTGTTGACCCGAAAAATCACATATCGCAGAAATTCATTTTCATAGTTGAGACGAAACACTATTTTGGGCACATCGAGGGCATTAAGTGCACGAAGGACTCTGACGGGAGAACACAGCGATGCGAAGAACCACGTGGCCTTATTCTATCTATCCACGGCCAAGGGGAGGCACACATACGACAGGGCTGTGATGGCCGGACGCAGACTTCAGTATCCTGGGCAGGACGCCCCACCCTACCTTCCCCACCTCTCCGCCCAAGGCCCTCCGCCCCTCTCCCCGCATTCTCCCCTGGCGCGTACTGGTGTCACGGTGGGTGGCGCGTTCGCGGCCTTTGCGTGTCGCTCTGATGCTCTACAGCTCCCCGCTTCATGCTGTTTTCACCCGAATATCTCTGCCCCTTCCTCAAACGGTCGAAGCCATCTGCCGGCCATCTGTGCAGCTTTTCTCCACCCTTCGAGTTTCATGCCAAATCCGTCATATCTTCCTCGAAGTTCGCCAAATAATCCTTCTCTTGCTCCCCAGAGTAATCCTTACCCCCGACCAGCTCACCAAACAGCATCACCCTTCGTGACAGACAACCCTCCACATATGTGCCAAGAACCCCGCAAGCGACATCCTCCGTTTCGTCGCCATCGTTCCAATGCTCTCGGAGACTGTCTTGGCGATAATGTTGGCGTACGAAAGGGTGTGGTCGTCGCGCTTCCTTTTCCGCCACCCGAGGCAGTGCAGGAGCATGGAGTGGTGGGTCTGCCGAAGCCTCTCGTATTCAGGCTTATTCGGGCTCCACGTCACGCCCTTGTAGAGTAACGTCTCGATCACATCGGCGTTCAGCATCCGTACCTTCGGCCGTAAGCTCACACACGAACGGCCATAGGTTTCCACATTGTACCTCCGGAAGCCCGCCCAGGCTCTCTGAACACGGTGTGTTATATCGACGCTGAGCTTTCTATCTGCGCTGATAGCCTTACCCGAGTACACGAATGCGGCCCTATGTTTGTATTCCTGGCCGGCCGCAGCGACAGTGAACGACACCTTCCCCCCATATTTTTTCTGCAGGCACACTGCCTCCGTCTTGGTCTCCGAGACCTTAAGCCCAAACGCCGAGAAGGCAGCTACGGTCACCGGCATCATCCTCTCTAGCCTGCCTGGTGATCACGAGACGATGCTTGCATAATCAGCGAATTGCATACCCCACAGATCCTTCGCCTCCTCCTCCTTCTACCCCCGACTGTTGACTTTGCCCGTCCGTGGTTTGCCCGTCTTCTCTGCTTCCCCTTTCTTGCGTTGGAGCCGCACCATGGTATCCATGATGGTTGCATCAGCGAGGGAGCATTTCTCGGTCGCACGCAGGACCGCCGTGCAAAATGCCGAGCAGAAGTGGCCCGAGCACAAACCCTTACCGACGACCCTGCCTCACGTTGGTTTTTTCCGAGCACTTCCTACCATCCACCTGCACGAGCGCTTGCATGGCGTCGCGGATTTGGCAGATAATAGCGAGCAACCTCCGTGGCACGCCAAAACGGAGCAGGGACCGCCCACAGAAGGGTTCGATTGACAGAGTCCCATGCTTTGGTGAGGTCCGAACATCACAGGCACAAGAGGGTGTCCTTTTCTTGCGCACCACGGCTCCTGCAGGCGTCGTGCTGCGAGCATCCTGCCATCCGTCAATCGCTGGGGTCTAAGCCCAAACTGTTCCTCCGTCAAAATTTTGTCGTGTTCGCAGTAGTCACTGTGTAAGGTGACCCGCGACGGTTTTGAGGATTACGCGGCCTGCTCGAGCCACGAGGAATGTATGTATGTATGTATGTATGTATGTATGTCTGTATGTATGTATGTATGTATGTATGTATGTGTGTGTATGTATGGTGTCGATCAGACCACCGCGCCACGGGGCAATATCAAACGTTCGTTTGCTGTTTGGCACCCCCCCGACCCCCACCCTGAGTATTTAAGCATACATATAGACTGTATATCGAAACGAGCTGGTACGGGCGTGCAAACGAGGACGCCAAAACGAAGGACGAGAGGGAGAAGGAGGGGGGGATGGGGCGGGGAGGTGTGCCACACTGATATCGCTGTCGATGAAATCAGAAAAGAGAACTGGCAGGCCGTGTAGCAAGGCACCAATCAACGTGGCTAATAGGGAAAGCGACAGCGCCAGCACTGAAATCGGAGGACGCTGTCGACCGGAATAAGAAGGTGGCAGACCTTGTGGCTGGCCTCCCGGCTCGTCTAGGTAACAGACAGCCGGAAAACTATTGTTCCCGTGCTTCCCCTCTGTAGAACAAGTGCGATTAGTTTGTTTTGCGTGGCCTCATGTATACTCTTTTTCTTGAGTTGTCTCGTTCTCTCCCTGTCTGTATCTTCTCTCCTTCCTTCTTTGAGTTGCTAGTGATGCGCCACAATTGTCCAACGCCTACGCGGCACATGAGAGAAAACACGAGAGGGTTTCGAAGATGTTGCGAAGTACTTCCCAAACAGTCGTGGTAAGGAAGAGCCTGGACTGCCGAAAAATTTGCACAGTCGCCGCCGTGGTAGAGTACAGGCAGGAGGCGGCATCCGTGCACCGGTCACTGACATAGAGGTCAGCATTCTGGTTGCCGAGTGTTATAGAATGCGGGAATATGAAATATGTGGCGTAAACGGCGGCGCAGGTTACCACCAACCTCCAGACCCATTTGCGGGCGGCGGGAACGGAGAGCATGAAGCGGTACACCGTGCGCTCTCCCGGTTGGGAGGGGCGGCGAGCAATAAGATGGACCCTACGGCCATGGACATTATTACGGGGCACGTGGAGCACGTGGGGTGACAGTCCGCAACCGTCGCACACACAGACACAGAGGGTTAACAGCCTCCGCCGCCGTGGCGGGGGTGAAGCGTTCTCGTCAAACGACGTTCATAGAGGCGGACGTCTTGCAGCTGTCCGCAAAGTGTGCATGTTCGTACACAGCGTGTGCGCGGGACTATCGAAGCCGAATCTACTAGGGGTCAATGTACCATAAACGTATCATGAGGACAACAAGAAACCCGAAGGTAGGATGCTAACAAGTGACAAACAAACTGCGCCCTGCGAGAAGGGCAAAGGGGCAACAAGTATGGGTGTGATCTCATGCCGCAGCAGAGGAGCCTCATTCATCCCCAACTATGTTCGAGTTAAAGCGTCAGCGAAATGTTGCAGCAGTAATCTTGGAGCAAAGCCCCGGGGACGGGAGAAGGCCGCCCCCGGGGCGGGAGAAAAGCCTGATAACTATACAGAACAAGCAAGACGATCGCGCTTGCATCGAGAGTAGGAAGCGGTTAGAGAAAACAGACCATCCCGCCCGCCCGTCATTGTGCGCGAGACAGGATGACAACGACATCAGTTTTATGTTGCAGTGTTTATTTTACCGGGATGACTACTCTCTGCGACGAGGTGCCGCGTTGATTACCATCGAATCAACGCGGGGGTAGTAGCCCTGGTTGAGAGTCTATGGCTGATCGCGTCATTGATCCCAAATTATATACGAGTGAAAGCGTCGGCCAAATGATATAGCAGGAATCCACACGAGAGGGTGTTCATTTATTTCATCTTGAACGACGAGTCGCGACTTTCGGCATTGCTTGTCTGATAGTCCATTTCAGTAGTCCTTCTGTTTTTTGTGTATGCTACGAGGTATTGTTTTGTTTTAATCTGGTTGCATATTCTTTTTTTGGCTTGTTCTGGCCGTGGTATTCATACCCATCACGCTGATATTTTATTTGCATCCCTCTGCTCATTTTCGATGCTTTGCTGTTGTTTGTGTGTCTCACAGTCTGTAACCACATAATATGTATCTCCCTAGGATGACCAATCGCGGTGAAAGCCGGTCGTTCCATTGATGTCGTCGGGCAGAAATAACCGATTAGATGCGAAGGCAACACATATCTCTATTGTGATAGAGTACAGCGCTTCTGCATTGACGCGAAACGCTGGGTTTACGCAATTCAAGACCATTGGACAATGGAAGGGACTGTCGAAGCGAGAGTTATATTTGATCAACACACTACAGTATTATAGACGCCCCTGCCTACAATAGACTAGAGCTGAGTGCTGTGGCTGCGGATGTTTTTCTTCCGCCCCCGACCACGGTAGACTTGACTGGTGAACTACGACCCCCGGGCGATTTCGCACCACACCCTCTGTATGACAGCGTGCAAACCCGTTGGAATGAACAACTCTCCCACTCCCCATCATAATATTTCAGCTGCAGTCCTAGCCCGGGGCAAACGATTTTGTTTTGTTGGTGAACGTTCTGTCTCTGAGATAGGCATTGGCACCTTTCGTGTCACTCACGTCCATGCACACAAGTCCACGTTTATGGCAATGACAAGGTAGCATGGTATCCGCCTCACCCAAGCGCTTGTCCCCTGAGGTAGATGCTCGACGGTAGCAGAGATCAGAGCGGGAGTGTCACGGTCGACGAAGCTCTGAAACAACGTTTCCCGGGGAACTGGCGCAAATTGACCTCTCCGGGACATATGAGGCTTCTGTTGGAGGATCCGCGTAGCACGTGATCATGTTCACCGACAGCGCCTCGAGGTTGATGCGACCATATGGTCTTCAAGAAGAAATCGGATATGCCGTCGATGATGAACGCTGCATCGCTGGCATTGCAGTTTGGGTAACCCTGCATGTTTCGAGCATACGGCGAATTCACCAGCAGGGCGTCCGCACGCATTTGCGATGGCCGCGGCATCCACCGTACAGATGCAGCCCCGGGAAACCCGACACACAACGCACCTGCGGAGGGAAGCATCTGGGTAGCGTTTTTTCCTGGCCACGACGCCCACATGGCAGTTTCCCGGTTGTTTCCAAGCGTACGAAATGAGGCGTAGTCGACCGACGGTGCGGTTTGCTCTTGGTCGAAACGTTTCGGACAGGCTGAGCTCCCCAATTGTGAAACTATGGCTTATTAATAGTACGACTTAGTATGATAATTTGACTAGTATTTTTGTTCTAGTACTGGAGCATGGAAGTGTTGGTCGGGTTGAGCGAGCGAATTCCTTCGACATCGGTCATGGTTCGGGTGATGATGATGGTGTTGATGTTGACCTCCTCATGGTAGGAGCTCAGAAAACTTCTTATAATCTGCTGCATCCCTAACATGGGAAGACTCTGGTCAAGAACGCCCGCTCTCCGAATGGCGGTCGCCGATGGGTTGAGGCGATCCTCTGGGGGGCGAAATGCATTAACCGCTCGGCGACCGCGGCGAACTCCGGGATAGTAATATCGACACGCATGAGGCGTAGTACGGTTCTATACAGGAGATAATAATGCTTGTATTTTACCACCCGGTTATTGCGGGTGAGCCGCTTGCATAAATCCCAATCGCAGTCATTTGCCTGCTGGTACCTCAAGATGGTGGTTTCAATAATTAACGCTAAGGTGTTAAGGTGTTGAACGCGTAAAACTGGTGCGACTTGCCATGTTGGTAAATCAGTGGCTTTTGGAGAAAGGTATTATATTAGAGAGACCAATGTCTGGAGAAACAGGTCAGAAAGTGGAGTGGGTCATGTGGGCCAACTCTCCACAGCCCAGTAACAACCGTTCGTAGTCGAATACTTAAACCTCCTCGCATAGTGCCTACTCGTACATACCCGTGGGACTGCTCGTGGGTGATACCACGAGACGATCCCTGTAACTTACCTCCGTGACACAACGTATGTAGCTGTAACTTATTGCTAGGCTGTTCGTTGAGACAAGCTATATCGTGTTAGCAACACTACAGGAATGTTCCTATTCGTCAATGTGTCCATCGTACCGACATACCAACGTATCGTGCACACCACTACGGTCCGATGTATAACTCGTGCACATGTACAATCTACCGAAGTACCGTAGCACCACAAGAAGAGTATTCTGGTAAAACAACATACAATCAACAGTTCTGCTATTCAAACCAATCAATCAGAGTTTCACCGCAGTACAGTTGATACATACATGCCGCTATCACGAACATGCTATACGTGCGATGTGACGTGTACGTACCCTCGCGCCCCGCTGGTGGCGCCGCCGCCGACAGCGGGGAGAGGGGCGAGATCGTCCGCTGCTGTGCCGACGCAACCAGATATGCCAGATATGTGGTATGTGGCGGTGTCTGCCGCACTCCCGTGTGTCGTGACATCCCCTGCCGCACAACCACTGGCGCCACCTGTTGGATCTCCGGCGTCATCGCCGCCGGCTGCCGAGCCTTCACCTGCCAAGCCTTCGCTTGTTCCGTCGCCGCCTGGAACGTCGCCGATACCACCCTCTTTTGTGCGCCAACTTCTGATTTACGGGTATTGGTGGTATTCCATGCCAGGTGCGAACTAGATTACGTGCCGCACCGTTTGCATTGTATTGCCAAACTTTTTCATACAGACGAAGTGGACAAAACATTAAGCCGCATGGGGAGTTAAACAGGCTTTCATGGACTTATCATGTAGCTTGTGCTACGGCGTACCGCAGTGCAACAAATAATACATGGGTGGCAGTGTTGCCTGCAGAGCTACCGGGATGAAATGTCGACCAATTCCCAGCCTAGGGTAAACTTCGTGACAGCCCCCGCCCCCCTCAGAACATCAGGAAGTTTGCGACGTACCCTGGTTGACGGATATGGAAGTAGCCTCACCCCTCGCCGATTATTTTAAACCTGAAAAAAAAAAGTATCGAAATCATCCACCGTTGCCTTTGACCCAAGAAAAAAAACATCCACCACAGTCGTAAAATACGACTGTCAAGAGCTGACAGTTAAAAATGTAGACTAGATCAGGCCATTACTTGGCTGCTGTTGTGCTGTTGCGCGGGCTCGACACTTCAGTCGGAATTGTTTTTGTGTGCAGCAGGCGCCGGAAGGCGTGTTGCGCACAGCGCAACTCGCGTTTCGCGCCGCGCACCTGTTTTTGCCGCAGGATAAACAAAAACCCGCACGTATTTCTCGCCGGAGGCGTTAACTTGGTTTGAGACGAAACAGAAGCTTTTAGGCGCCTGAACGCATTTGGCCAAGTGGTTTTCGGGCGTATTTTCACAAGTGTTTTGCGAACAACATGTTTTGGGCGTCTGAGCGCACTCGGTCAAGTGGTTTTCGGCCGTGCATTCACCCGTATATATGGGACCCTCCGGGCGGCGCTCGGGGGGCTCTAGTATCCCCGCGGCACGTGCTGTGCGCAACACGCCTGTCGCCCGCTTTTTTTTTCCTACGCGCAACAGACAGTGACGCCCTAAGTAGTGCCGTGATGTACTTATACACCTGGTGTGTACATTGCAGTAGAAAAACGACAAACATTGACGCTCATCCTCCACCTCCGGCAATGATCGCCCCGTCACTCTCACGCGGTGCTTCAGATGTGTGAGCCGCTTAGTTTGCGTTGCTTGCCTCTCCCGAATGTTTTTGAAAGAAGGGGCGAGAGGATCCTGGATCTGAAGGGCCAGCAGCACCTTCAAGAGGGTA